>CAUYQV010045909.1:0-54569 GCA_963574575.1 Galagoides demidoff
TAAGGGGACCTGAGTGGGTTGATGTGATCTGACTTGACCTTTATAAAGATCTCTATGGCTGCTGTGTTAGAATAAACCACAGGTGGGCCATGAGTAGGGTGACCAGACGTCCCGATTTTGGTGGGACAGTCCCACTTTTCATATAAGTACCGCACGCTAACCGATTGCGCTACTGGAGCTCCAGTCCCACTTTTCAACAATTTGTCCCATGTCCCGCAGTGTTTTAAAAAAGTCCTGATTTTTGGAAAGAATGCATGAATGGGCTGGAGAACAAGAAGGGAATATACGGTTTTCGGCCGCCATATGGCTATTTTGCCAGAATATGAGTTTTATATTATTGTTGTTAATTTTTATAATGTTAAACTGTAATAAATAATTGCTGAGAAGTGATTATCGAGAACTACTTATCAAAGTTTGCATTGTTGTCAGCCCCTGCCTGCCCCGCGCCCCCGCTCCACCCCCACGCCATGTTGTCCCGCCTTACAGATATTAAAATCTGCTCACCCTAGTCAAATCACTAAATTCTTTATTAATCCATTTCAGTGCCATAGTCTGTGCTTTTCATCTGGCTCCTCATTATCCCAGTGTGTGCTCAATGGTCCAGCCAAAACCCTTGATTATCCAGGTGACAGGGAAGGATTGTCCTGTCTCACACGGGCTCTGCCAGACACAGGAGCAGAGGGGCTGGGGCCTCCCTCAAGTTGAGGCCTGGGTCTCTGCCCCAGTGGCAGCTGGCCCTACAGGGCTCACGTGCATGACACAGCTAAGACATGTTTCATCATGAGTTAATTTGTGTAAGTGGAAAGAGGTACAGGTCCAGTTTCAGTCTTTTACATGTGGTTATCCAGTTCTCCGTGTACCATCTGTTAAATAGGGATTCTTTTCCCCAGTGTATGCTTTTGTTTTATCAAAATCAGATGGCAATATGAGGTTGGTTTCACCTCTAAGTTCTCTATACTGTTCCATACATCTGTGTCTCTATTTTTATGCCACTACCATGCTGTTTTGATCACCACAGACTTGTAGTATAACTTGAAGTCTGATAATGTGATGCCTCCAGGTTTGTTTTTACTTCTTAGGATTGCAGTGGCTATTAGGTTTTTTTTGTGGTTCCATACAAAACGAAGAACTATTCTTTCAAGGTCTTTGAGTATGATGTTGGTGCTCTAATGGGGATTGCATTAAATCTATAGATGGCTCTGGGTAGTATAAACATTTTAACAATGTCAATTCTTCCTAGCCATGAGCTATAGTTTGTTTGTTTGTTTGTTTTGTTTATTTGAGACAGAGTCTCACTATGTCACCTCAGCCTCCCAAGTAGCTGGGACTACAGGCGCCAGCCACAATGCCTGGCTATTTTTTTGTTGCAGTTGTCATTGTTGTTTAGCTGGCCCGGGCTGGGTTTGAACCCACCTGCTCTGGTGTATGTGGCTAGTGCCCTAGACACTGAACTACAGGTGCCGATCCCATGAGCTATAGTTTTCATTTTGATTCTGTGGCTACTCCATAGCCCTCTCAAAAATTTCTCTTTTTTTCTAGATACTTAAAGTTTGTTTCTATTGCTTGGAAGAACTCTAATAGATATCTCCTCCTACTTAAAAAAACAAAACAAAACACACATTTCCTTCACATGTCTTTTGTTTTGCATTCAATTTTTCAATATATTAATGAATTTTAGTTTTATGCACCTACTTGATTTTGTTTCCTGTTCAGCAGTTCTTTTCTATAACAACTTCCTAATTCTTTAATTCTTTAATTTCGACAAATCTCTCTATGTAATAAAGCTCATCTTCAAGAAATTTTTCAGGTAGAATACTACAGTCTAATTCTGACCTTTTATGTCTGAGAACATTCTTTTTGACATCGCACATCATTACAGCATTCCTACCCTCAAGTTTCCATGGATATTTCTTTATGACTTTATGATATTTTTGTTGCACAGAAGGTTGAGGCCAACCTGATATTTTCTCACTGAAAATATCCATTTTTGTGTGTTCAGATTCTTGGAAATTTTCTCATATGTTTTGTTATTATTTCTGCTTCACTTGTTTTTACCTTCAGAACTTCTACAAAGTCAGTCTTACAACTCTTACAGTTGCTGTCGACAGAACATCAATTTAAATTATAGGGGTTAAAGTTTAATTGTAGATAAAAGAATTCACTCAAGCCCAGTTTAAACAGAGTGATGCCTACTAAAGTCTATGAACTTGCTACAGAATGAACGGAAGATGTGGAGCAGGAGGCTAGACTTTGAGTAATAATTCCTGGAGCTATATCTAAGTGTCTCAGCAAGGTTGCTGCTGCTGGTGGCCACCACTACTGATTAAGGACCATGCTGTGTTCAAGCCACTGTCAAGAAAGCTGTCAGTGTAGGAAGTTGCTGCCGTGACTGCTGGTCACATATAGAAAAGAACTGACTGGACATCAGAGATTCTGACAGAACCGCTTCAGTGAAGTACCAAAATGACTCTGGTTACTGTGCTGCCAGGAGAGCCACCTCACAGGGCCTCTGCCCCCTTCCCAATCTCATTCAGATCCAACTATTTGGCAGATGCTACATCACATGCAGAAATCCTCACTGAAAAGGCACATGGAGACTCAGACTTCAGTTTTCCAGCCTCTGGTGTACACAAAGCCATGTTACTGCAAGGTTGGAGAGGTACTGAGGGGGCCACATCGGCACACGAATGAGAAGAGTAAAGGAAATGTATTGACTCTTGGATCTGGAAATTCCCAGGGGTAGAGCTGGCTCTAGAAGTGACCAGAATCAGAAATTCAAACCATATCACCAGCTTTCTTTCTTCCTATTTATCAGTTCTTAATTTTTTTTTTTGAGACGGATCCTCAAGTATCCCCCTGGGTAGGGTGCCATGGCATCACAGCTCATAGCAACCTCCAACTCCTGGGCTCAAGCGAGTCTCTTGCCTCAGCCTCCCAAGTAGCTGGGAGCCACAGGCACCTGCCACAACGCCTGGCCATTTTTTGGTTGCAGCCATCATTGTTGTTTGGCGGGCCCGGGCTGGGGATTCGAACCCGCCACCTTATGTGTACGTGGCTGGTGCCTTAGCCGATTGAGCCACAGGTGCCAAGCCTATCAGTTCTTAAATTTTATCCACACAGCTAACGTTTAGTAAGCACCTACTAAGTTCCAGACGCTGTTTTAAGTACTAAGATGCCATAATGAACAGGACACACATAAATCTTTGCCTCCTTGGTGTTTACTTTGTTTTGCATTAGCTTTGTTCTCTGGCAGGCTCCCTGAAAATGGCATTAAAAATAGCTCCCGGGAGCTGAAGCTTATAAGTTACTTGAAATATCACAAGGAGTAAGGGTTTTCCTCCCCTGCAATCCATATAAATATCACACAATGAAAACATTCTAATTGGTTTTATTATGTGATGCACCCAAGACCAATCAGAGTTTTGAGGGTCATGTACCATATGTCCACCAGATGTTGGAGAGCCTGTTGCCAAATAGAAAAGGTGCTGAAACAACAGACTTGATGTCTATTACATTCCATCGTAAACTTCCCAGGGTCCTACACACAAATATGCCACACACATTTCCATACATTCATTTTAAAATGCATTCCTCCCTATGACAATGCAAATTTCTCTTCCACAAATGAAAAAACATTCCCTTCCTCTCCAAAAGAAGAAATTCCTAAACCCACCAAGTCACCATGTGCTATCAAGTCTCTGGGATTCCAAATATGACTCCTCACCAACTAACAACCTATGGATAAATAAGAAATATTAATATACCAGACATATTCAATATTGTAGTATATGTGGTAAAACAGGAAACCACAACAGAAACTCTTTTGAAAACTGGAAGTCATCTTCCAGTGGACCGTCCTCTACAGTATCTGCCTATGCTGCTGAAAGAGAGAGCAATAAGCCTTCCCCGGCAGCAGAGTGAGTTTATTTGCATTATCCACTCCATGGGCTGGTAACTGAAGCCAGAGACCTAGCAGGTCCTCATTTTTCTGTTTTTTTGGTGTTTTTTTTTTTTTTTTTAAACAGAGTCTCATTATGCCACCCTCAACAGAGTGCTATGGTGTCACAGCTCACAGCAACCTCACACTCTTGGGCTTAAGCAATTCTCTTGCCTCAGCCTCCCAAGTAGCTCAAACTACAGGTGCCGGCCACAACGCCCATGTATTTTTTTGTTGCAGTTGTTGTTTTTGCTTAGCTGGCTGGGGCCAGATTCAAACCCGCCAACTTCAATATATGTGGTTACGCACCGTAACCACTGTGCTATGGGCACCGAGCCAGGTCCTCATTTCTGTTTTGTTTATTTTTATTTTTATTATTTTTTATTAAATCATGCATCATCATTGATGCATTTATGGGGTTCAGGGTACTGCTTCAATATACAAATGTGAAACGTTTACATTGAACTAAGCAACACATCCATCACAATTATACTCATTTCTTAATAGTTTTGAAATGTACCAGGTCCTTGTTTTTGAACCTAAACCCACAGCTCTGTGGCTTTTTCTCTTTGTCACAGACTACTCCTTGACCCTTGGTTTGACTCCTGCCAGGCTCTGCCCCTAAATATGACCCAGCACCCCAAGACCCAATAATTTTTCTCTGGTGCATTTCCTGGTGGTTATCTTTAAGAGCAGAATTATTCTTGCCTTTGCCCAGCAGAAAAGCGACAGCAGGAGGTGTCTGACTGAGGACTAGGAGTTAAGCTTCTACCCCTGTCAGTCTTATCTGCCTTTGCACCTCCCTGCCTTTACTCTCACTAAATTTAGCTTCAGGTTCAAGTGGAGAATACCATTTGCTATGGTTTGGATATTTGTCTCCTCCAAACTTCGTGTTGCGATTTGATCCCCATCGTTGGAAGTGGGGCCTAATGGGAGGTATTTAGGTAGAGGGGGAGGATCCCTCACGAATAGATGAATGCCCTCCTTGGAGGGCAGTAAGTGAATGAGGTTTTGCTTTGTTAGTTATTATAAGGAGCCGAGCATTGTCCCTCTCTTTTCTTCTTGCTTCATCTCTCACCATGTGATCTCCACACACACACACACACACACACACACACGCTCCCCTTCTCCTTCCACCATGAGTGGAAGCAGCTTGAGGCCCTCGCCAGAACCAGATGCTGGCACCCTGCCTCTGGTAAAGCTTGCAGAACCATAAGCTAAATAAACTTATTTTCTCTAAAATTTCCAGCCTCAGGTATTCCTTTATATAGCAACACAAAACAGACCAAGATACCATTCTTACAATTTTCCAAATGCACATGATTAGCTGATTCTCAGGTATCTTATGGACATCTCAGGTATCTTGCTAGTTATAGGCAGGAAGGACCCCTCAGCAAAGATATATGCCATTCTTTTTCTGCTTGCTGTTTAGGCTAATGCCTTCTGTCTTAAAAAACAGTTTTGTTGAGATATAATTTACATTCAATTTAACGTGCACAGTTCGATGACTTTTTAGTATATTCATATAGTTGTGCATTCATCAACACGATCAATTTAGAACTTTTTCATTACTCCAAAGAAACCTTGCTCCCCTAAGCACTCACCTCACCAGTCCTCTCCATCCCGCTCAGTCCCTGGCAACTACTAATCTACTCTCTCTCTGTATAGATTTCCCTATTCTGGACAATTTAATACACATGGAATCATGTAATATGTGGCCCTTTGTGACTGGATTCTTTCACTCAGCAGAATGTTTTCAAGATTCATTCATGTTGTAACAAGTGTCAGAACTTCATCTCACTTAACTGCTGAATAATAGTCCACTGTATGGATATACTACATTTGGCTGTTTCCTACTCTTGGTTATTATAAGTAATGTTGCTATAAATAGTCATGCATGAGCTTTTATGTAGACAGATGTTTTCATTTCTTTTGAAGTATCCAGGAGTAGAATTGCCAAACCATTTGCTAACTCTATGGTTAACTGTTTTGATGCAGGCTGTGTTCTTCCTAACATTACTAAAAGCATCAAAAAATAATAAACTTATTCCAATATCTTGACATTTTTCTCAAGTCACTAAAGCATTAGCCGTAAAAGGAACATAATTAGATTTTCACAATATACCAGGTGACAGACTAATTTGTGGTTACTCTATAACCCAGGTGTTCAGTTTTCAGATGGGGACAGAATAATCCTTGTTACCACTTATCATACCTCAACTCAACCAATTCTGCATGCTGGGGCCTGATGTTTCCCATATTCTATTCAATATTTATCTTATGATTGCAGGTGAACAGAGAAGTTAGATCTCACATATCTGTGAGATCTGACTTCAGATACAGTAGGATGCAAAGGTTCAAAAGCTGAGCAGAGGCAGATGCCAGCTCTCTACTTTTCAGCAATCCTTTCTCTGTCTTAGCTTAATTCTCAGGCAGGCTTGCTCTGCACAGCAACAAAAGTGCTCTTGGAAGCTCATGATTCAAGATACCAAAAGAGATCCATGTCAGTCATTTCATAAAATGCTAATTAGCCCTGCTTGCAGGGGGTGGTAGTGAGATGGTGATATTCTTCCCACTGATTCAATTTCCAGGTCCAAGGGAATGGGGGGCTCAGCCTGGATTACATGGCCATTCCTATGGCAAAAATGGTGGGGTCAAATGATTTATATCCACCCTAGGTGTGGGAAGAGAGGTTACTGTAGGTTTTGTAGGAAAACACACCTACAAAACAAAAAAGAATAACTATCCGATGCTTTCCAAATCTATTATATTCAATCTCATCATTTTCATTTTTATCTTTTTATCATTTTTCTCTCTTTCCTATGAAATGTTTCTCAAATTTTCCCCGTGCATAATTTATTCTGGTTTTTGAAAGATTAAGTCTGTAATTTGCCTCCTGCGCATTGGTTTCTACATAGGTTTTAAAATATAACTTGTGTATTTTTAATTATTTGTTTATTTATTTATTTAGGGATGGGGTCTCACTATGCTGTCCAGGCTGGAGTACAGTGTCTATTCATAGGCACAATGATAGCACACTATAGCCTCAAACTCAAGGGCTCAAGTGATTCTCTCACCACAGTTTCCTGAATAGTTGGGACTACAGGCACATGCCAATGCACCTGGCTTTAATTTATGTATTTAAATGTTTATTATGAGTCTATTCTGCCCTAGATATTATGCTAGGATAAGGACCCTGTCCTAAGAGAGATGACTGTCTAATAGACGAGGAAGCAAATAAACAGAAAATTATAATAAAATGACTTGATTAATGCAAGCTCAGGGTGCTGAGAAGTGCACAGCACAGGCCTCCAACCAAGTATGGGAAGACTCAGAGGCTTCCTAAAGGAGATGGCGCCTATCAAGAATGAGTATTTATTACCCAAAGAATGGGGACCCAAGAAGGAGAGGAATTTCAGGTCACAGAGCAGTACGTACAGAGGCAGGAAGATGTAAATGGGCATGTTATGAAGGAAGACGACGGATTAGTTCAGTCGTGCAGGGAATAGGGAGCAGCAAGACCCAGGCTGGTGAGGTGCAGAGGATACAGCTCCTAAATTACACTGCAGCTGTGTGCCTAGGGGGTGGATTTTACCCCAAAGCATGGAAAAGTATAAACAGGAGGGTTACATGGTTAGAGTTGCATTTTCAAATGGCAACTCTGGTGGTAGTATAGAGAGGGCCCTTCAGAATGCAAGAAGAGTGTTCAAGAGATTACTACAGCCACAGTGGTGAAGGACGGTGAGGGCCTTCACAGGCCCAGCTCCTTCTTATGATAGGTCAGAAGTTCAGCTGGCATGCGTTTGGAGATTTTGTCCAACTACCTAGCAGCTAGAAAGTGATTTTCAGCTGGGGCAACCCGGGCCACCAGGGCAGAAAAGTGAGGGCCCAGGTCAGCCCTGACGTGCGGGAGGCCAGGTTGGCAGCGGCCGACGCAGCGACAGCAACACTAGAACAGCGAGAGGGACACCAACCACCTGGCAGCGTCAGAGGCTCAGGGTCCTCGTGGACTGCTTGTCCGTCCTCCTGCGCTGAGTGCCCTGTCACCGAGACAAGCTGGGGCCGCCGTGGCCCTGGGGACCAGCCAGAACTGGACCTCTACAGGGTGACGGGATGCGGCAGCAGCAGGGCGACTCAGAGTCGGGGGCGGGGAGGAGGAGCCCAGCAGGATGGAACTCGGTGCCGTGGTCCGTGGGACAGAGGCGGCGGCGACCACCGCGGGCTCCAAGACGGTGAGCGGGGTCCACCTGGGGCCGAATGAAGATCAAGACAGAGTTTGTCCAAGCTGTGGTGCGACATGACCTTCCGCAAGAGGACAACGGGCATCCTGAAGAAGGCCCATGAGCTGTCCAGGCTTACCAGGGCACAGGTGGGGTTGCTGGTGGCCAGTGGACAGGCCATGTGCATACCTTTGCCTCCTGCACACCGCAGCCTATGATCACCAATGAGACCCGCTAGGCACCGAGTCAGGCCTGCGTCCACTCGCCAGACCCTCCAGCCCGCTCGGACCCCCACCACAGGCTGGCCCACCTGCCAGATGTCCGAGTCTGACCACAGCAGGGAGGTCAAGGACATACGGAAGCTGGCGTTTGCGGTCACCGACCTGACCACTGCAGCTGGGTCAGGTGACCAGTAGGACGTGAACAGGGGCAGTGTGTCCGGCGGCTGGACAGCTTGGGCTAGGCCGACCTGGCGGCTGTGGGGATGCAACCGGTTGCTAATGGAGGCCTCGCGGGTGCCAGATGGTGCAGACGTGTTGTTTTGGGGAGCTGGTTCTCTGGGGGGAACTGATTAATGTCCTTTGGACTTTCTGATATGGACAGATAGATGTGAGTTGTTATGGAAATGTGTGATGGGATGGGTGGAGGGCATGATCAAGGCCATGGGAAATTTCCAAGAAGCTGATATCCCCCGAAGTCGCATATAAAACCCAGCACTGCGCTCTCCCTGATGCCTGTGGTTAATAGGACCGGGTTGTTTGCTCTCCAAACTGTTAAAATAAACTCTTTGGCTAAATTTTACTTGTTCTTGCTCCTTCAATTATTTTGGCAACTGCCTTGAGCCTTGACCTGGCCACCCTGACATTCTGGTGAGCCAGCCAGGAGCAGCTCTTGTTTAAACTTTGACACTTGGCCCACTTGTTCTGCTCATTCATTCCGTGTACTTGGTGCTGGTTTCCAAGAACCTGGGAACACAGGGACCTGACATCTGGTCGCAGCCCTGAAAGTGCCACCTCACCATCCAAGCAGCTTCCAGCATCTCCACCACCATGCAAAGAAGCTGTGGCCCCTCTTTCCCCATCACCACCTACCTGGCACCATTGTCTGCTGGTCGGCCCCAGTGCTGTCAGCAGTGTGGGCAGGACTGTGCTGATGAAGAGTACAGGCAGCAGCCCTGTCTCCTCTGGCAGCCTTACACAGCTGCCTGCCAGATTCACCCTCATGCCTGGTGGGGCAATGGTCCAGCAGGCCCCAGTTGTAGGCCATTCAGATGCACCAGGCCCCAAAGCAATCATCTCCCTCTTGTGACAGCAGCATAGACCTCATGCTGACTTCCTCAGTGGGATAATGATGCTGCCTGCCACCATCATGATTCATCCATGCCCACAACTGTAGGTGCCCATATCCCCTACATCAGGCTTGGCTGATGGCAGCCTCACCACTCTGAATGCCTTCTCTTAGACTCCATCCACCATGCAGGTGTCCCTCAGCCAGGTCCAGGAGCAAGGAGGCATCCCCCAGGTGTTCCTGACAGCACCATCTGGACAGTGCAGATCCCTGTTTCTGCAATTGAGCTTCACCAGATGGCTGTGATAGGGCAGCAGGCTGGGAGCAGCTATAACCTGGCTGAGCTACAGCTGGTGAACCTTGACGCCACCCACAGCACCAAGAGTGAGTGATCCACCTGCCATCCTGGACAGATGGCCCAATGGATGGCACCACTTATTTACTGTTGCCTTCTCACATTTTCTTTACACATGGACAGAGCCCTAGGAGAGAGGCAGGGAGAAGGAACAGGCAGCCACAGGATCGAGCCCTCTTACTCTAGCCAAAGAAATGGGCCTGCCCTCCACCCATCCTCCCTCACCCTCCCCTCTTTCCAGCTCCACCTCCCATTTCAGTTGAAATGTCCTCCCTCCTCAGACTCCTCTTGCCAGCTTGGCTCAATGTTTGCCATAAATATTAGCTTACTCAGTGGGACCATGCCCCACCTTCCCACACACATACCTCTGTGGGGCTGGGTACCAGGTTCTGCCCTGAGGAAGCAGCTGGGACCCTCTCCCCTGCCCCCTTGCTGACACCAGGTCAGTCTTGTGTCTGCCACAGTCTGGATCAAAAGAGCACTGTCCCTGCCCCCCAGGGAATCAGCTAGGGAGATGGGGGGGGAGTTCTTCTCTTATTCTCTTATGCTGCTGCCCTCTGCTTCTTTGGCTCCTGAGTAGCTGGGCCTGTGCATTGGGCCAGTGCCTGGGACCACCTGCCCTGCCTTGTCATCCCCCCGGACCCCCAGGGGCTCCTATATTGGAGGGAACAAGCAGCATTCCCTTCTTCTCTTTGTTTTTCCCCCTCCTCCCAGCTACTTTACTTAAAGTTGATTTTGAACTTTTTATTTGAGGAGATGAAGTGAAAACAAATACATATATTTTTTTTAAAATGTTTTAAATGACTTCTATATGGTGAAAACCTCCTTACCTTTAAGGTAGTGGCTCAGGTGTCACATGCACAGAGAGACCTTCACTGACCACCTTATCTAAGGAAGCAACACGCCTAACACACCAACGCAAATATAATATCCATGAGGATGAGGATGTCATCTCTCTTATTGACTTCAGTATTCCAGAGCCCACACACAGTAGGAGCTTAGGAACATGTGTTTAATCAATGAGTGCTGAATGAATTAAAGCCATTCTCATTATTAGGCAATGTGCACAAGTCCCTCAAGCCGAGGCCACTGAAAAGGAAGGCTCTTGTGGTGAGGTCATGGTTAGAGGGAGCATTGCTCAGGGATGGGCATTTTCTGGGCCCCTTATCTTGCCTTCCATGTGACTACAGCTCTACTGGCCTGAAGAGTGTTCTCTAGTTCTTTCATGAACAATTAGCTCTAAGGAGTATGAAAAGCTATATTTTTGTCAGAGGCTATATTCTCTAGATACACGGACGAATCCTTTAGAAGAATGAAGCACCATAGGGTTGAAAAAGGCGGGGGTCAGAAATTGAGAAGAATAGGAAACAGAAGGAAGAGACTGGAGCCAAGATTAGAAAGAGAAGGATGGGCAGCATCCAGGTACATCTCATCTCTTAGATTCTGCAATTAAATAAACCAACAAGTTATTTTTGGAGCTAAATTAATTTCTATTGGTTTGGGGGACTTTCAAAGTCCCGACCCAGTTAATATAAAATCTAACGATCAGTCTATCTCTACCTATATCTATTAATATGTTCTTTAAGAACACTGTTCACAAATTCACTTTTCTGATTTTTTTCCTTAATCTTTTCGGCTCTCCTTTCCTTGAGATTTTAAAAAAGCTGGAGGGTGGAAAAAACTTTGCAGGGGTGATTCTCACAGTTTATTTTTGTTGTGTTTCTCTAAATTTCCTTACATGTTTATGTTAGATACTACTGTGGGTCTCATGTTATCCACAGAATCTTAAAAGGGATTATTAGCATAGCTGTGGCTTTCTCCCTTTAAAATAAACCCCATCTTACTTGGAATTCATATTCCTCAAGGGACCCTCTTTTTCCAGATATGCATAATACTAAATATTTTAATCAAATATGTGATCAAAAATATTTTCCATTTTACTTCTTTTATTTATTTGATGGATTCATGTTACCCATTCTTTTTGGAAGAGAATTAATTTGGAATAAAAGCTCAGCTTTTTTATATTCCAAAAAATGAGAAAATAATTTCTTGTTTCTGGGATGTATAAAATGTCAGTCTAAGTGGGCATTGTTTGGTACAGTCATATGTGGCTCAAATCAAAATTAAGAATGGATTTTAAATTATGTTTGCTAATGTTAAATTAACTTTTCTTGGGATATTTCAGTCACACTTAAAGGGTTCCATTCAGGGTATGTGTTAAGCAGGTTAGGTAGATAGATCCCTTGAGCATTCTCACATTTCAACTCTCTCTTACTCCCTAACATTGTCAGATAGTCCTGTGTGTCTGTATCTTTGAATCCCATAGCTCTAATCTCAGGGTGTGGTTCTGAGCTTCATAAAAGGTCCTGGTTGAGGCAGAGTTCAGAACCAGGAGGTAAGCTCTGTTCCTATTGCTGGTCTCTGGCCCTTTTGCTTAAGCCCTGGTCTGCTTTTTTTTTCTATTGCTGTTTTCCCTTCCCAAATTTGCACACCTCCTGGTTCTTATCTTCCTTGGCTAGTCCTGATTTCTCCACTAAGACACATTCTGGCTTCTATTGCTCCACAGGTTGCTAACCTTGACTGCTTTTTAATCCTTCCAAGTCTTACATCCAGCCACATACTGTGGTCCACAGTCTTGGTGTAGATTCATCACATCTGTGGCCAACACTTAGCGATAATCAAATGGGGACCCCAGACAGAATCAGAAACCAAGAGAAAGACACAAACTACTTAAACCAACTAGGAAGAAATAGAAAATCTGAATAGAATGATAATAACTAAGGAGATTGGATTAGTGGCTTTTTTTTTTTAATTCTCATGAAGAAGAACTCAGGTCCAGAAGTAATCACCAATGAATTCTACAAAACACTCAATAAAGAATTAGTATCAGTCACAAACTCTGCTAAAAAAAAAAAAAAAGAAGAAGAGGAGAGAACACTTCCCAAATCATTCTGTGAGGTAGGTATTACCTAGATACTCAAACCACACAAATGTATCACAAGAAAACTTTAGACCAGTATCTCTTATGAATCAGGATACAACTAGGCAAGAGAAAGAAATAAAAGCCATCAAGATTGGAAAAGAAGTCAAACTATTTTCAAAGACGACATAATCTTATATATAGAAAATCCTTAAGAATCCACCAAAAGGGCTTGGGACCTATGGCTCAAGCAGCTAAGGCACCAGCCACATACACCTGAGCTGGTGGGTTCAAATCCAGCCTGGGCCCACCAAACAACAATGACTGCTGCAGCCAAAAAGTAGCTGGGCATTGTGGTGGGCCTGTAGTTCCAGCTACTTGGGAGGCAGAGGCAGGAGAATTGCTTAAGCCCAGGAGTTTGAGGTTGCTGTCAACTGTGATGTCACAGCACTCTACCCAGGCAGACAGCTTGAGGCTCTGTCTCAAAAAAAAAAAAGGAATACACCAGAAGTCCTCTTTGCTTACTTGCCCTGGCAATGAAGTCCTGTTCGCTATCTATGGGGAATGTATCTTGCTCTGTAAGCCTAGTCCTTGCTCTTACTCTGTAAACCTACTTTTGTCTTCCTCAACAAACTCTGTTCCATGCTTGCCTTAAATTAAAAAAAAAAAAGAATCTACTAAAAAAGTATAATTAATAATTAAATTCAGCAAGGCTGCAGGATACAAGACTAACCTACAAAAATTGATTGTATTTCTATATACTTGTAATGATCAATCCAAAAACAAAATTAAGAAAATAAGCTATTTACAATAGTATCCAAAAAAATTTAAGAATAATTTTAACAAATCAATGTAAAACTTATACCCTAAAAATTAAAACCATTCTGCAAAGAAATTAAGGATCTCAATAAATAGAAAAACATCCTGTTTATGTATCAAAATATTTAGTATTGTTAAGATAGTAATACTCCTTTTTTTTTTTTTTTTTGAGACAGAGTCTCATTATGTTGCCCTCGGTAGAGTGCTGTGACATTACAGCTCACAGAAACCTCTAATTCTTGGGCTTAAGGGATTCTCTTGCCTCAGCCTCCCAATTATCTGGCACCCACCAAATGCCAGGCTATTTTTTTATTGCAGTTGTTATTGTTGTTTAGCAACCTGTGGAGCAATAAAAGCCAGAATGTGTCTTAGTGAAGAAATCAGGACTAGCCATGAAAGATAAGAACCAGGAGGTGTGCAAATTTGGGAAGGGAAAACAGCAATAGAAGAAAAAAGCAGACCAGGACTTAGCAAACCTGCCTGCCTGCCTCTGTGTGTGTGGCTGGCGCCCTAACCACTGAACTACAGTATTAACACTCTTTAAGCTGATCTATAGATTCAGTCAAATTCTAGTGTTGTTTTAGATGAATATTTTGTACAAACTGATGAACTGAATTGCAAGGGACCCAGAGTAGCCAAAATAATTTTGAAAAGAAAAAGAATAAACTTCTCAGTTTTGAAACTTACTTACAAAGCAAAAGTAATCAAGATAATGTGGTGGCTGGGCACAGTAGCTCACATCTGTATCCCAAGAGATAAGAAGATCCCTTGAGGCCAGGTTTGAGACCAACCTGGGTGAGACCCTGTCTCTATAAAAATAAAAATAAAAAAATTAGCCAGGCATGATAGTGCATGCCTGCAGTCCCAGATATGGAGACTGTAAACCCAAGAGTTCAGGGTTTCAGTTAGCTATGATCATACCACTGCACTCCAACCTGATGACAGAGATCCTGACCAAAAAAAAAAAGACAGTATGGTACTGGCACGTATAGACATATAACATATAAATCAACAGAATAAAATCAGGAGTCAAGAAGTAAAGCGATACATTTATGGTCACCTGATTTTTTTTGTTAACAAATCTGTGCTTTTCCTCAGAGAAACTGATTTTTGACAAGCGAACCAATGGTGCCGAGACAACTAGATAACCACACGCGAAAGAATGAAATTGGATCCTTATCTCACATCATATAAAAAAGCTAACTTAAAATCGGTCAAAAATTAATTTTTTAACTTAACCAAAAAGTTAAAAATGTAGCCAGGTACAGTGTCACACCCATGTGTCCCAGCTACTCAGGAGGCTAAGGTGGGATGATTGATTGAGGAGTCTGAGGTTGCAGTGAGCTACTATGACACCACTACACTAGCCTGGGTGACAGAGTGAGACCCTCTCTCAAAAAAAAAGAGAATGAAAGAACCAGTGACCAGATAGTTATTTTATCTAAGGAAGAGATACAAAAAGTTAATAAGCACGTGAAAAGATGCTTGACATCATTAGCCATGAAGATGCAAATCAAAGCCACAGTGATTACTCTGTTTCATTCATTAAGAAAAAAAAATAAGGGCTCAGTGGTATGGTTATAGCGTTAGCCATATGCACCAAGGCTGACAGGATTGAACCCAGCCCGGGTCAGCTAAACAACAATGACAACTACAACAAAAAAATAGCTGGGTATTGTGGCAGGTGCCTGTAATCCCAGATACTTGGGAGATGAGGCAAGAGAATTGCTTGAGCCCAAGAGTTGGAGTTTGCTGTGAGCTGTGATGCCATGGCATTCTACCAAGGGCAACATAGTGACACTCTGTCTCTGTCTCAAAAAAAAAAAAAGAAAAAGAAAATGAAAGAAGGAAAGAAAAGAAAAGAAATAATCAAAAAAAGCAAAGCCACAGTGAGATACCACTTCATACCCACTAGGATGGCTGGAATTGAAAAGACAGATAACAAGTGTTGGTGTGGACGTGGGAAAAATTAGAACTCTCAAACCCAGCTAGTGGAAATTTAAAATGGCACAGCCACTTAGGAAAATAGTCTGGGAGTTCCTCAATCAAATAGAACATCACGTGTCCTAGCAATTCCACTCCTAAGCATATGCCCAAAAGAAATAAAAACATATGTCTGCACAGGCACTTGTACCCAAACGTTTATAGCAGTGTTATTATTACATAAGAGCCAAAAGGTGGAAACAGACCAAACGTCCTGGATAAACAAAATGTTGTATGTTCATGTAATGGAATAATTATTGGGCCATAAAAAGTAACAAAGTACTGTACTAATATATTGCTATAACATAGATGAACTTTGAAAACATTATAGTAAGTGAAAGGAAGCAGTCATAACAGACCACTTGTATGATTCCACTTATAGGAAAAGTCCAGAATAGAGACATCAATAAAGAAAAAAAGTAGATTAGTGGCTGCTTAGGGCAGGAGGGAAGAAGGGATGAAGGGTGAGAAAAGGAACAACTAAAACACAGGGGGCTGCTTCTCGAGATGATGAGAATGTCCTAAAATTATGATAATGGGTGCATGTTTATGAATATAATAAAAATATTGGCCCAGTGTGGTGGCTTACGCCTGTAATCCCAGCATTTGGGAGGCTGAGGTGGGTGGATTGCCTGAGCTCACATGTTTGAGACTAGCCTGAGCCAGTGCGAACCCCCATCTTTAAAAATAGCTGGGTGTTGTGGGGGGCGCCCATAGTCCCAGCTATGTGGGAAGCTAAGGCAAGAGAATCACTTAAACCCAGGATTTTGAGGTTGCTGTGAGCTATAATGTCACAGCACTCTACTAAGAGTGACAAAGTGAGACTCTGTCTCCAAAAAAAAAAAAAAAAATTGAATTTTTCACTTTAAAGGATGAATTATATGGCATGTGAATTACATCTCAATAAAGCTGTTAAAAACAAACAAAAACCAAATGCACCCAAGGGTTTGATGACTTCTCAAAACATTACAAAGCTTTGAACATCTAGTACAGATTCCTGTAGGTTTAGCTTCACTGATCTGTTTACTTTGCAATTAATGAAGGTTAAAGGAGCATTCTTAAAAGTTGTTACCTGGGAACTTAAAATTCTACTTATGACTCTAAGCACAAGAACAGAACCTGTCACATCTTTCAAAGGAGAATTTATTTGCCTTATTAACAAATCAAGAGTAGTAAGTCTCTATGAAGAGAGCAGAATAAAGAAAAAAGATTAAATGGTTTATTCGCTCCTTGTTTAGAGAAGTCTGCGAGTGAGGAACTCTTAAGGAAGTTTCTAGCATTCCAAGCTCTTAAAACAGGGATAATGCATTTAAGTCCATTTAAAACCTCTAAGAGTGACATCAATGACCATGAAGTAGAAGCTGAATGAGTATTTCAAGTCCAAATTAACTACTAGACCAACTACTGACTGAAAGCAATGGAATTAAATACAGAGTTACTGAGTTGGGATAAAAACAAAAGAAAAATACAAATCCTGAGGAAGGAGCTGTAACAATATCTAAATAAGAAGATACCAGCTCAGGGAGGCTATATTTTAAAGATATCCTGATATGCTATTGAAATTCAGAAAGTCAGCACAAGGCTATTGGTAATAAGACAGCTGACATTGTTGATTTTTCTAACAGGAGGCAAAAATGGAGAAAGGAGAAAAGGAAAAGCATATGTGAAATATTTAACTAAGTGTTAAAACTTGGGATAATTTTGATCAGGTCATTTTTTACTAATTTTCTCATATAATTTACCAATGGCTAGGTGTACAAATTGTCAACAATTTTTATCATGTAATAAAATAGGTGTAGTTTTTTTTGTTTGTTTGTTTTTGTTTTGTGGAGACTGAGTCTCACTTTGCTGCTCTCGGTAGAGTGCTGTGGCATAGCTCACAGCAACCTCAAGATCTTGGGTACAAGTGATCCTCTTGCCTCAGCTTCCCAAGTAGCTGGGACTACAGGCACCTGCTACAATGCCTGGCTAGTTTTAGAAATGGGATTTAAAAATAATAAGCTAGACTGGGTGCAGTGGCTCATGCCTGTAATCCTACCACTCTCAGAGGCTGAGGCAAGTGGACTGCTTGAGCTCAGAATTCAAAACCAGCCTGAACAAGAGCAAGACCCTATCTAAAAAACTATCCGGGAGTTGTGGCAGGTGCCTGTAATCCCAGTGACTTGGGAGGCTGAGGCAAGATGATTGTTCAAGCCCAAGAGTTTGAGGTTGCTGTGAGATATACCATGGCACTCTACCAAGGGAGGGTGACAAAATGAGACTGTCTCAAAACAAACAAATAAAAATAAAAATAATAAGCTAGACATGGTAATGCTTTTTAAATGCCTTCTTGTGCCTGTTTCCTATGTTTAACTAAGAAAGCAAAGAAATTTAGTTAGAAAATTGGGGTTCTAAATGTAATCATTATATGCCCAGGTTGGAGGTACAGTGGGAGGATAGTAAGCCTGCACATTAGTGGAAATGTGAATAAAAAGGAAGATTACTGAATATTTGTCAAGTACAAGAAAGCCAACTCAGCTTCTGTAAGAATAAATCACACTTGACCCTTCTTTTGGAAGGAAAATAAATTTGTGGAGAAAGGGAAAATTATGAAGGTATTTTATTCATGAAAAAAATCTTTGGAAATTTCTTACACCAATAGCTACTTCCTAACTGAATTTTCCTAGGATCAGACAGAGGGTTTTATTACAAATAAAGAATTAACATCAAAAAAAAATTAAAAATAATTAACATCAAGGTAGTTAGTGGGGCAGGAACATTATCAAATGGAGAAGTGTAAATGGTGGCATTTCTTGAAGAATCGATTCTAGGTCAATCTGATTTAATGGTTTGGAAAAGAGTATACAGTAAGCTTTCTATAAATTTGAAAACGATACTGAATTTTTATAAGGAGCAAGATATCAAAATGACAGGGATAAACCACATACAGCAAAAAAAAAAAGCAGAATTTTGGCCCAAGTATAAGTTAACAAACACATTAGTGGGGAAATCATCCAAGTTCAGACACAATGGGACACAGGGATCTAGATATCATCAGGGCTATATTTTTAAAATATCTTGACGTGCTAGTGAAGTTCAAAAAATCAGCACAAAGCTCTTGGAAATAAGACAACTGACATTGTCAATTTTTCTATCACGAACAGCACTGTTGTGACTTCTCTCAGTGCTTTTGGTTCTGAGACTCAGAAGTGTGAACAGAAGGAGCTGCCCATGTAGGGCAAGCTTTTCTATCCCACAAATCATATCACATAGCATGAGCATGCTTATCCAGAAAGACAACGTGGGTTGGATGCATCATTGGGAAGAATCCAAATGACATTTCTTGGGTTCCGTTAGATAGCAAAAAATGGAAGGAATGACTCAAACATCTATTGGGAAGCTACAATGGGAGAGGCACTCTACTCAGCTTCGGGAGGAATGCAGATAAGTCAGACACTTTTCCTGCCTATTTGAACTCCAAGTATACTCAGAGAATTAAAAGAATTGTAATAGGGTGAGATATGAGAAGTGTGCTCGTGGATGTTCAGAAGAAGGGAAACCAAACTCTGTGATTCACTTATTCACTCATTCAACTAACTTTTATAGAGTACTAATATTCATTTGTGTATTACATTAATATGATTTACCACTTACTATGCACCAGCCACTGTTCTAGGTGCTGGGAAATAGCAGTGAACAAAACAAGGTCCCTGTTTTCATGGAATTAAGACAGATTTTTTTAAGGGAACAAAATAAACCTGGTAACATCAGATAGATAAGCACTAGAAAGCAAACAAAACAAACACATGTGAAGAAGTGGCTAGATATTGGTGGCTTCTTTATATGGCATCAGAAAAAGTCCCTCCTAAAGGTGGCAGCTGACCTGGCACTTGCTCATGAGTCTGCTGCAGAAAGATGGAAGAGCTTTTATCACATCACAGTGTATGATTAGTGCTTCATTTTTTTGGATAGCTAACCTCTGTTAAGAGAGAATGGCAGGACCTTGGTATGAATCTGTAGATTTGATTATAGTTCTTCCTCCTTTATACGAAGCCAAGAGATAATGAAAAGGCACTTGCATTGAATCAGAACAGAGTAAGAGATAGTTCTAAGGAGGCAGCAGAGAGGGCCTTCTGAGCAGATACCATGTTCATGGACATGCTTCAATGTGAGACCTGGAGAAAATTATTTGGAGTCCCACTTTTGTAATCTGAAAGAATGTCAGCCTTAGCACAGTGGTTACAATGCTGGTCACGTGCACTGAGGCTGGCTGGTTCAAATCTCGCCCAGGCCTGCTAACCAACAATGACAACTGCAACAAAAAAAATAACCAGGCATTGTGGCAGCTGCCTGTAGTCCCAGCTATTTGGGAGGCTGAGGCAAGAGACTTGCTTAAGCCCAAGAGTTTGAGGTTGCTGTGAGCTGTCGCACCACAGCACTCTACTGAGGGTGACATAGTGAGTGTCTCAAAAAAAGAAAAAAAGTCAGCCCAAGACATTTGTTGCAGATTTAATCAGATAATTTAAGTGACACTTCCTGCCACACTCAGTAAATGTTCAGTGGTCTTTCTTTTGTTTGCTCACTTAAGCCTGTGGTCCAAATGCAGGGGGCATGACTGGGTGTTCCTGGGGGCCTAGTCTAGGTAGAGAATGGGGAGTCCACAGACCTGAGGGGAGAAAGGGCAGAAAGACGGTGAGGTCACTGGGAGTGGGAAAAGCTGGTGCCTGCGAGACAATGAGTGAAGGAAAGATGTGTGAAAAATGAAATTTAGGCTCAGCGCCTGTGGCTCAAGTGGCTAAGGTGCCAGCCACATACACCTGAGGTGGCGGCTTCGAATCCAACCCAGGCCCACCAAACAACAATGATGGCTGCAACCAAAAAATAGCCAGGTGTTGTGGTGGGCACCTGTAGTCCCAGCTACTTGGGAGGCTGAGGCAGGAGACTCGCTTAAGCTCAGGAGTTGGAGGGTGCTATGAGCTGTGATGCCACAGCACTCTACCCAGGGGGACAGCTTGAGGCTCTGTCTCAAAAAAAAAAAAAAAAGAAAAAGAAAAAAGAAAAATGAAATTTAGCTTCACACCAAAAAGGATTCTGATAAAGAAACTATGGAAGTCCCGGAGTAACACATTTTCTCTCTTCCTAACGCAGGAAGCTAATGTAGACATTGGTTTCAAGGGTGTTAAAATATAATAAGGCCAAAATCATTTATTGCCAGGATTTTGATAACAAAATCCAAACATAAGAACCACTAGCCCCACTTGCCAGAATTTAAACCAAGTTAAGCTGAAATGAATCCATAATATATTCAATGAGGGAAAACATTTTTACGCTGCCTGACCTGAGATTCCAGCAAACAATCTTTAGCTATGTAAATTCACAGGCCTCTTTAATACCATGTTAGTCTAGGTTCATGTCAATTGTTTTTTGCCAGGAAAATGGGTTTTTCATTTGGAGATGGCTCAATGCCAGATTCCACAGGGCTT
Organism: Galagoides demidoff; assembly: GCA_963574575.1. Classification (NCBI taxonomy): domain Eukaryota; kingdom Metazoa; phylum Chordata; class Mammalia; order Primates; family Galagidae; genus Galagoides; species Galagoides demidoff. The sequence continues at coordinate 20,984 of CAUYQV010045909.1, forward strand.
TTTGGAGGCATTGGAACTCTCAAATGTCACCAGTCACAGTCAATGCAATTTCAAGCTCATGTGATTTTAGTTAATGCAGTTATTTAAATAAATGAGAAGGCAGAAATGAGGATACTGGTATTAGAAGGACCGCAAAATCCATTGAAATGGCATCTGCTGAAGAAGGAGTCAGGAGTCAGGGTCTTAGTTCTATTAATAAACTCAGTGTAAGACTTAATAGGATAAAGTGACAGATTTCTAATATTTTTCATTCTTATGTATACAAAACAGGTTCAAACCAGCCTAGCAGAGATTCAGGCACTCACCCTGTGGACTAGCCAATTTAGTATGAGGCGAGGTGGCACTCCCAAACATACCAGACTCCTTGGAAATATGTTAAGTGGTGCTGATGATGGCCAGGGCTGCCAAGGATGTCAAATGTATTTTAAAGTGAGCGGCACCCAAGCCTACTGCCCTCTGGGTGGGGACACAGTTAATTGCAGGAGGATATGGTTCCTTTCTTGTGGTGTGTACAGGAGGCCCCCCAGCCAAGGATCTCACCTGACATAGAGAACATCATGATAATGGGAAGGGTGTTGGAGTTGCAGCTCTTATCTTTGTGAAAGTAGCGAGAATGGTATTGTCATTGATATTAGCAGCATTTGCTTTTTTTATCTTTTTGAGACAGAGTCTCACTATGTTGCCCTTGGTAGAACGCCATGGCATCACAGCTCACAGCAATCTCCAGCTCTTAGGCTTCAGCAATTCTCTTGCCTCAGCCTCCCAAGTAGCTGGGACTACAGGCCCCCACCACAATGTTGGGCTTTTTTTGGTTGCCATCGTCATTGTTGTTTAGCTGGCCTGGGCTGGTTCGAACCCTCCAGCTTTAGTGCACGAGGCCCGTACCATAACCGCTGTGCTATGGACACTGAGCCAGCATTTGCTTTCTTTTTTTTTTCTTTCTCTGTCTAATTTCCTTTTAGAAGAGGGAATACTTCCTTGATGCCAAGCGCAGACATCAGCTAAATTCCCTAGGTTTACGTATGGGCTTTCCTGCTTGCTAAATGGGTGAATTAGGCAAGTCTCCATGCCTCAGTTTCCCCACATATAATGACGATAACAGTAGCACCTACCTCATAGATTTTTCTTTCTGGAATTCATATACATATACATTTCTGGGAACAGTCATATGAGCCTTGAACTACTGTTTTCTAGACCTCTCCTTTGGTGAGAGAAAAATCCTTCTTGTTGAAGCCATTAGACATTTAGAAGGTCTATTTCCTATAATTAAATGATGTTCCTGAGTATTTTCATTGTCTCTACCTTGTATCGAATCCTCTGTTTCCCAGACCTCATGGTTTCTTCTTTCTTGTGTTAGTGGAGCACATCATAGGTAACTTCATGAGAAAAGTACATTCCAGGCAAGCTTTCTGAGATTTTTGGATTTTAGGTAAAATACTGGTTTAGCTGTTACACGAAAGGTCACAATAATAGCAGTGTGGATAGAAATTTAAGCATAAGCAGTCCCAGGCTAATGTACTCTGCAGTTTTTAGTGGACCATGTTGGCTGCTTCAGCTCCTTCCATTACAGCTACATTTCAACCAGAAGGAAGGAAAGAAGAAGAAGGAAAAGGCAAGCTCCTTTCTCTTCAGGACATGACCCAGAAGTTGCCTCATCACTTCAGCTCTCATCCCACTTGCCAGAACCTAGTTCATGGTTACACCCAGCTGCCAAGAAGGATAGGAAATACAATCTTTTGCAGGGTGACCTACAAAAGCCACACAGCATATAATACTACAGAAGAAAAGAAGGACTCCTGGGAGAATAATCTTTGCCATGCTTTACTTGTCTGAAAATGCACATATTCTGTATTCACATTTCAAGGATCATCTTTCTAGTATTAAAATCTATGCTGAAAATAATTGTCTCTCAGAATTTGGAAGCATTGCTCTTTGTAATGCCATCCTGGTTCCTCTAATAACTCCTAAGAGCAAGAAAGTTTTATGTTAAAAGGTGTGAAACGTCTTGGAAAATGTTGAATAGTATCTACAACAACTGAATAAATACATACCTCATGACCCAGCAATCCTCTTTTAGGTATATATATGCAACAGAAATGTATGAGTATGTTTAGCTAAAAGTCATATTCATGACAACAGTATTTCAAATAGTTCTCAAATAAAAGTTACCTACATGCTCGTTAACTGTAGAATGGATAATCATGGGACAGAATACTATGTAGCAATGACAATGGACAAACTATAATTAGCTCAACAATGTGGATAATTTCACAAACGTAATGTTGAGCGACAGAAGCTCAACACTAATGAACACTTTATATATCCCATTTATATAAAGAACAAAAAACAGGCAAAATATCCATCCTATTAGAAAACTGGGCAGTGGTTACTGTTGGAGGGATAGTGACTGGGGGCGGGAGATAGGAGTCTTCTGGGATGCAGGTAATTTCCTATTTCTTAATTTTGGTGATGACCACATGGTATATTTCGTTTGTGGAAATTCATTGAACCATATGTTTATGGTATATTTACATTGCTGCATATACATATCTCATTCAGGTTTTAAAAAATCATATGAAGCTCTGATGGTAAAATTCCAATCACCAGCCAAAGAAAGATTGGAGCAGCACCTGTGGTAGGGCACTGGCCCCATATGCTGAAGGTGGCAAGTTCAAACCCAGCCCCGGCCAAAAAAAAATTAAAAAGATTGTAGGAACATCAATTAAAAAAATATTCAGGAGGTTGCTGCTTTGCCTTGGGATGAGATTGGTCCTTTCTATACTGAAGCCAATTTATTCAACAGTTCTAAGGAAAATATTTGCTAAGCAAATTTATCTCAGTGGCTAGCCAGGAATTAAAGATGACAGTAGATTCTTTCTTCAAAGTAGGAAACATCTGTCTGACATCAAATAGCCATATAAATCTGGTAGAAGGTTACTACATCCAAGGCAGGGTAACTGACATTTCTTGAATAACAAAGGAATTTTACACATGTTATCTTATCTCATTTCACAAGAGCTTTGAGAAGTAGATGTTATTCTCTTCATTTACAGGCAGGGAAATAGAAACTCCAATACATATTAGACTCTTTGGAAGTAGGTATTATTAATGCCAGTCTCCTAACTTACTGTTATAAGTTTTGCGTCATTCAGGACCCTCTTGGTTGTAGCTAGTTTCTAGTATGGCTGGACCCAGGTCTCAGGTTCTTTATTGTTTCTTTTTTTTCTAGTCTCACTCTGTTGCCCAAGCTAGTGGTGTCAGCCTAGCTCACAGGAACCTCAAACTCCTGGGCTCAAGCAATCCTCCTGCCTCCTGAGTAGCTGAGACTATAGGTGCCCACTACTATGATCAGGTAATTTTTCTATTTTTAGTAGAGACAGGGTCATGCTCTTGCTCAGGCTGGTCTCAAACTGCTGAGCTCAAGCCATCCACCTGTCTTGGCCTCCCAGAGTGCTAGGATTACAGGCATAAATCACACCAGGCCCTATAATGTCTTTAAAACAGCAGCAGATCAATGCCATTGGCTATAGAGTATCATTCTGGACATCAAAGACCGTCAGCATATGACCTCCACTCATGGAATGGAGTATCAAGGCCCATTGTAGCCCTGTTACTGCCCTGCAGTGACTGCTATGTGGAATATCCTACTTGCTTGCTCACAAGGCCTAGAGCCCCACAATGACCAGGGTTTCCGCAGTTGTTTCTCCCTCTTGGCCATGTAGTCTCCTAGCCTAGACTGGGCACAGGCTCTGCAGGCCTTGTTCCCAGGGTGCAGGAGCCATGCTACTTGCTTTGTCTGGCTTCCTGTGCGTGCGGTTGCCGGGCCCTGCTCCATCTATCCCCTATAGCTTTCAGACCGTAGTGCTCAGATTCCTCAGGCATGTTGCTGATGGTGCAAAAAATCTGAATTCTGTGAAGTTTTCAAAGCACTTACTGTTGAGAGAGTATCTGAGCCTAGTTTTTAAATTTTACCTGTTTGGAATCTGAAAACTGTGTGTTCATTTTTCAGAGTTAGCGGCTTACATCATCAACAACAAACATTCACTGAAAGCCTGTTATCTAGGCCTGTGGGCAGCTACCTACATGCTATTGAGTCTCCTCTACAATCAGACTCTCACCCTGTGATTACTTAATGTAGTCTAGGAGCTTATTAGTCCCCCACCCAGGTGAACAGAAACATTAACTGACCCATAGCTAACAAGTTTTGTTTTTTTTTTTTGAGACAGAATTTCATGCTGCCTCCCTGGTTAGACTGCCGTGGCATCATCATAGCTCACAGCAACGTCAAATTCTTGAGCTCAAGTGATTGTCTTGTCTCACCCTCCTGAGCAGCTGGGGCTTATAGGCACCTGCCACAATACTCAGCTAGTTTTTCCTTTTTTTCATTTTTTGAGACATTGTCTCACTCTGCCTTCCTGGATAGAGTGCCCTGGAATCATTGCAGCTCATAGAAACCTCATACTCTTGGGCTCAAGTGATCTTCTTGCTTCAGCCTCTCAAGTAGCTGAGATTACATGTGCCCACCACAACATCCAGCTAATTTTTAGAAACCAAGTCTTGCTCTTGCTTAGTCTGGTCTCAAACTCGTGAGCTCAAGCAAACCACTACACCCGGCCTCCAGGTAGTTTTTCTATTTTTAGTAGAGATGGGATCTCACTCTTAGGCTGGTCTCAAACTCCTGAGTTCAGGAAATCCACCTACCTCGGCTTCCCAGATTTGTTTTTTTGGGACTTTTTTGTTTTTTGTTTTTTCAGACAGTATCTCGCACTGTCACTCAGGCTGGAGTAAAATGGGGGGATAATAGCTCACCATAACCTTGAACTCCTGGGCTCAAAGTGATCCTCCTGCCTTAGCCTTACCAAGTAGCTGGGATTATATTTGTGCACCAATAAGCTCAGCTAATTTTTTTATTTTTTGTAGAGACAGGAGTCTTGCTATTGCCCAGGTTGGTCTCAAACCCCTGGCCTCAAGAGATGCTCCTGCCTCAGCCTCCCAAAGTGCTAGGATTATAGGTTTGAGTCACCATGCTCAAGCAGGATTGCTAAGTTTTGATGAGACACAGCTAGTCAGAGTCACAGTGAACTCTGCAGAGTGGTAAAGCACTGCAGTAAGAAGTATATGAGTTGAGTAGAAACTCTGGAAAGCATGTATTGAATGTATACTCTGTGTTAGACGTTGTGTATACATGTATACAGAAACTGGTGTCATTTAGCTTCCCTAGGAAACAGACTCTGGGGATGGAGCTTTGAGAGTAGAAGACCAGTGAGAAGTGATCACAGTACTAACACCTCAGAGGGCTGAAGGAAGCAGGATTGGGCAGAGGAAACCGTGCAATAATGATGCAGTTACAAATAGAGGCCTTAGCCGATCTTCCCACAGGACAGCTCTGGAGCTGGAGTGATCCTTCAGAGTTCCCCTAAATTGAAGAAGGGGACTTAGCCTTTGGCGCCCTCCTCACATATAATGAACGCTGGCTGCCCCTGGAGAGGGGGCATAATTTTAGATGACTGACTCCCTTCAGTTGAAGGCAATTTCTGGAAGAGGTTCAGCTGTGAACTGGAAGCAGGGGAGGGAAGGGAAAAGCGCCTTGGTCCTGCAAGGGTGGTCTGGGCAGCAGGCCACAGCATCCGCTACATTTTATTATTTAATCCACCCAACAATTCTATGAAGTAGCTATTATAATCACCATTGAAAAATGAGGAAACTGAGGCTCAGGGAGGTTATCTAACTTGTCTAGCTCACACAGCCAGGCAGACTAACAAATCTGTGTGCTTTCTTAGTACTACACCACCCTTCCTCAGAAAGGAAGCAGCAGGGGAGGGAGGAGATGGAGGAATGCTGGAGACAACTTCACCCACAACACGATTTTGTTAGAAACGGATTAGGAGATGTAGATAACAAAGTGGGGTGAAGAGCAAAGTCTCTGGAGCTCCCCTAACTGGTTTGAAGCTCAGTTTCACTGCTTACCAACCTTGGGCAAGAATGTAAACTCTCTGTGTCTTAGTTTCCTCATTATGAAATGGAGGTAATAATTGTATGTGTCCCATAAGGCTATTGTAAAGTTCAGATGAAATAGGAAATGCAGTGTATAGTAGGGTCTAGCACTGATTCAGCCTGTAAGAAGCTCCTGGTAAATGTCAGCTACTGTTATAACATTCCTACTTATTTTATTCATACATATATATGTGTATATACATGTACACACATATATATTTTTTTGTGGAGATAGAGTCTTGCTCTTTCAGACTACAGTACAGTGTGTGGTCATAGCAGGCTGCAGCTTCAAACTCCTGGGCTCAAGCCATCCTCCGGCCTTAACCTCTCCAATAGTGGTGACTACAGGTGTGTGCCACCGCTGTTGGCAGTAACACGTGTAGCCTTCTGATTTCAAGATTGTTCTTTTTTAAGCACCAAAGGAGGCAAGAAAAGCTTTACCTTTCTCGGCTGCATCCCTTTTAGTAAAAGGATTTGTTCTGTAAAATTTGGATTCAATAAAAAGGCCACACTAAAGGAACTAGAAGGCCACAAGTGGCCTTGAGGTCTCAGGTTTTCCACCCCCGCATGGTCTGGGTAACTCCAGAAATGTGAAAGGGAACTAAGCGCCAACCACACCTAAACCTTCAATGCAAAATGCTGGAGGCAGAATAAATAAAAGTGAACTGTTAAAATGGCTTCTTATTATCTGCCAAACAAAATACCTTTTACTGAAGTCAGCTTTTTCGGAAATCTTGGACAGTGCATGAGTGGAGGCTGTTCAAGTTCCAAAGAAGCCTCAGTTGAGTTTTGTAATCCAGATCCCACAGCCTGGGGAGAAAGATCATTAAACCTATTGCTGCAATGCCACCACCACTTCCTCTGGACAGCACACCTTGGAGCGAAACCTCAGTGTGTGTTTCTTAGGTGTGTGGCCAGTATTTTGTCACCACATTCTCCCCCAGCCCCTGCCAGAGCACTCAGGGACTCAAACTGAGTGCTGCCAAGGCTCAATTCTGCCATATAGTGAAATGCAAAAAAGACCGAGAAATTTATATCAACTACCCTTTTAAAAACCAGGGTTTTTTTGTTTGTTTCTTTTTGTTTTTTGAGACAGTCTCACTGTGTCACCCTCAGTACGCTGCCATGGCATCACAGCTCACAGCAACCTCAAAATCTTGGGTTCAAGCGATTCTCTCACCTCAACCTCTCAAGTAGCTGGGACTACAGGCACCCACCACAATGCCCAGCTATTTTTTTGTTGCAGTTGTCATTGTTGGTTAGCTGGCCTGGGCTAGGTTCAAATCTGCCAACTCTGGTGTATGTGGCTGAGGCCGTAACTACTGTGCTATAGGCACCAAACCTAAAAACCAGTTTTTAAGAAGAAAATTATTTAACCAAGTGTAGTGGGTTAAATGGTGGCCTCCAAAAAGGAACCTGCAAATGTGAACTTCTTTGGAAACAAGGTCTTTTCTGATGTAATTAAATTAAGGGTCTCACTCAGGATGAGACCATCCTGAATAGTCCAGGTGGGACTTAAATTCAATGACAGGTATTCTTATAAGAAAACGGCAGAAGGAGATTTGAGATATACAGAGAAGAAGGCCATGTGACAACAGAGGTAGAGACTGGAGTTATGCAGCCATAGCTAAGGAGTGCCCAAAGCCACGAGGAGCTGGAAGAGGCAAGGGTTGATTTTCCTGTAGAGCCCTCAGAGTGAGGATGGTTCTGTTGACATTTTCATTTCAAACTTCTGACTGCAGAACTGTAAAAGAATAAACTTGTGAGACTGTGACCAGCCTGGGTGCAACATAATAAGACCCCGTCTTTACAAAAAATAAAAACCAGTCAGGCATGGTATTGTGCATGTGCAGTCCTAGCAACTCCAGAGGCTGAGGCAGGAGAATCCCTTGAGCCCAGGAGTTAGAGGCTGCACTGAGCTATGATCACGCCACTGCACTCTAGCCTGGCTGACAGACCTTGTCTCTAAAGAAGAAGAAGAAGAAAAAGAAACTTCTATTTTAAGCCACCAAAGTTGTGGTAATTTGTTACAACACAAGAAATTAATACACCAAGATTGGCCAACTCAAATGTATAGTCTTGCTTCATTGTTTCCTGTGTAACCCACAAGTATATCTGCACTATCCATCAGGATCTTAATGATTTTTTAATATATTCAATAAATAAAAAATACAAGCTGTAAACAATGCAATCTAATTTTTATTTTAAATCAATATATGACAACTATCCATTGCCCAATAAGCATTTACTTTACCTATTTTTTCTGAATAAAGAATTGGGCTTTAAACCATATATGGACCACTAGATAGACCCTAGATTCCATCCTCTTGTTCAGATTTAAGGAAGTTACTTCTGGGATTGGGCAAATCTCCCTCAATCATGTAAAAATATTCAGTTCTTTTCCCACCAATAGACCCAGACCGGAAATCAAACCCTCAAGTGTCTACAGAAGCCAGGCAGAAATATACTGCAATGACAAGGGCACCACAAAAGACATTCCAGCCTGTTTGGCACTGTGGCAAGTTGGGAAGAACATCCTTGTCTCAAGTCGGAGCTCCAACTCTGCCCTGACTATTTGTTATCACAAAGCAGTCAGGCTGAATGTTAACAAATCTGATTCTTAAAGAGACTGGAAATGTAGGTGTTTTAAAAATTCCTGTTTTTTAAATGCAAGCATGCAATTCAAAGTTTCTTAAAACATTTTTCAGGCCAAATAAAGAAGCTCAGAATTTTAGGTTTCCACTTGTGATTTAGACCTTTACAAATGAAGGCCATTTCATTCCTCTTGGAGGGTAAAAGAAATCTAAGCTTTAGCACACAATGCTTAGGCTCCTTTGTTGGAAGAGATATGGAAAAATTCCTGTAATTCCTTGCAGATGTGCCTACAGCCTTGAACATAAGATACAGTTAATTTTGTAAACAAGTTATTCTGCCACATGAAATTTTTCATAAATCGTCCTGCTAAGTAAGCGCTGTGCCAGGCATATAGTATATCCTTATGGATGATAGATTTCCTCATTAATGTGATGGCACAAATTTTCTTGTCCACCTATGGACAGTCCAAGAGTAGTGATAGGGGCAGAAAATGGTAGAAGAGCCTTTATTCCTTAGGCCATCACTGTAGCAGATGCTCATTGACCAAGCCTGCAAGGTCTATTCAAAAGCAAAGGACCCATTTCCTCCATTACCCTCAGCGCCAAACAGAGTCATGGGAAACTTACAATGCGGCACCAAAGGTGATCATTCTCACTGCTCAGTCTGGTTCTCCCAACAACACTGTTCTTCATACCCATCAAAAATCCAGGGCACAACATGGGAGCAGCTCGTCTACTTAGGTCCTGTCAGCCTTTGGGGCCCCCTGCTGCTTGGACAACACAGAACCTACAGGAGCCTAGGGCTTTCAGGGTCCAGTAAGAGAAAGGCTTTTCACTCGACCAGGGAACAAAAGCAGGACCACCACTGAGGGTCTCTTGGCTGTCTGGAGAAGTGGGTCAAGGACCAAGAGGGGGAAATTACACCCATTATTTTTATGTTTTCTTACTGTAAGAAACGTAATAGAAATTAATCTCTGGGCCGTGGCTTACACCTGTAATCCTAACACTCTGGGAGGCTGAGGTGGCTGGATTGCCTGAGCTCACAGGTTCCAGACCAGCCTGAGCCAGAGTGAGACCCCATCTCGAAAAATAGCTAGGCATTGTGGTGGGAGCCTGTGATCCCAGCTACAAGAGACTGAGGCAAGAGAAGCACTTATGACCAAGAGTTTGAGGTCGTTGTGAGCTGAGATGCCATGGTAAGAAAGTGAGACTCTGCCTCAAAAAAATTAATTAATTAATTAATCTCTTAGTGGATCTAGCTACCTCATTGTCATGGGCATAGGAGAAATGTCCCTAAAATGCAGACTTTGGAGTCTTCACCAGAGTCAGAAATCACTGATTGCTGGCTGCCATAAGCAAAGCTGTCAAGCCATGTAGTGCCCAGGAATGTCAGTAATACAACAAAGGCACAGGCAAGAGAGACAGAACTGCATTCATGGTTGGGAAGGACCATAGGAACACTCTCAGAACACTGGGGCCCCACACGAAGCTTGATTTTCCTGCCTGGGGCTAGAGGAAGATCTCTTGGGGCAAAAGTATATAATTTCTAAGGCCTGGTTGCTTCTAGCAGGACTCAGTTAAGTTTGTTGCTTAAGTGTCTCTGAGAAGGTGTGTGCATGGGAGAAAGCCCCAGTCTTTCTATGTCTCAGCTGCTTCTCTAGAATGTGACTAACAGCAACACCCCTGCAAGTGGCTGAAAACTGTTTTGCAAATCGAAAGAGAGAAATGTATGTATTTTTTAATGTAGGCTCCACGCTTATAAATTTGCATTTTGCAAAGTTAGGAATGCCCTTGAGTAAACTGCCAACTCCTTGCAGAAAAGATAAAGGAAACTTTTATTCTGCCCAGAACAAAAAGATCTTGGCTATTCAGTTAAAACTCTAGCATAGTTTTGCAGTGTTATCTAAGAATTTGTTACACATTTTGTAACTTTTGTTCACTAGAATGATTCTAATTAGTTAGACAACTGTGATTTGGAATTAACGTTTACTTCAAAAGGTTTTTGAAACAACATGCATTACCATATATTATTATTAGAAGTTCAAAATAAATAAGTCTTTTAAGGTTTATAGGCTATGTAACAGCTATGCTGCCCATAGTTATATGCAAAGGGGTATTTTGATAAAGCAGTATTAGGTCAGCACTTATATAATTCTATCAACTATGAGTCTGGAATTCAAAATAATAGGCAAGCCAACATCCTTCATATTGTCTGTGTTCTAGCTCCAGGAAACTGTACAATATACTTCTAAAATTCCAAAGCTTAAAATGTTAGAACAATAGCCAATATATTACTTAGAAATAAAAACAAATCAGGAGGCATGAGGTTACCAGAATTCAGGTTATTCTATAAATCTATAGTGATCAAAATAGCATGGTACTAGGACGGGCGCGGTGGTTCACGCCTGTAATCCTTGCATTCTGGGAGGCTGAGGAGAGAGGATTGCCTGAGCTCACAGGTTCAAGACCAGCCTAAGCCAGAGCAAAATCTTGTCTCTAAAAATAGCCAGGCACTGTGACAGGCTCCTGTAGTCCTAGCTGCTTGAGAGGCTGAGGCAAGAGAATCACTTTAAGCCCAAGAGTTTGAGGTTGCTGTGAGCTATGATGTCACAGCACTCTACTAAGGGCAACAAAGTGAGACTCTGTCTTTAAAAAAAAAAAATAGTACTGGCACAAAAATAGAGAAGTAGATATATGAGATATATGGAACAGAACGGAGAATCTAGAGGTGAACACAGCCACATATTGTCATTTGATCTTTGATAGGCCTAACAAAAACGTTTGTTAGAAAAGATTCCCTATTTAACAAATGGTGCTGGGAAAACTGACTAGCGACATGTAGTTGAATGAAACCGGACCCTCACCTTTCACCACTAACAAAAATTGATTCTCACTGGATAAAAGATTTAAGTTTAAGACATGAAACTATAAAAGTACTAGAAAAGAGTTCAGGGAAAACTCTTGAAGATATTGGCCTGGGAAAATATTTTATGAGGAAGAACCCCCTGGCAATTGAAGCAGCACCAAAAATATATCACTGGGATCTGATCAAGCTAAAAAGCTTCTGCCAGGCCTGGCTTGGTGGCTCATGCCTATAATCCCAGCACTCTGGGAGGCCAAGACAGGTAAATTGCCTGAGCTCACAGGTTCAAGTCCAGGCTGAGCCAGAGAGAGACTCCAGCTCTAAAAATAGCTGGACATTGTGGGAAAAACCTATAGTCCCAGCTACTTGGGAGGCTGAGGCAAGAGAATCATTTGAGCCCAAGAGTTTGAGATTGCTGTGAGTTATGATGCCATGGCACTCTACTGAGGGTGACAAAGTGAGACTCTGTCTAAAAAAAAAACCATATATATATATATATCTCAATAGCTTCTGCACAGCTAAGGGCACTGCAAGTAAAGCGCACAGACAGCCTTTAGAATGGGAGAAGATTTTTGCAGGTTATGATTCCAACAAAGGTCTGATAACTAGAATCGACAGAGAACTCAAATTAACCAATAACAAAAGAACAACCCCATTTCTTTGTGGACATGAGACTTGAACAGAAAATTCTCTGAAAATGACAAGTGAATGGCCAACACATGAAAAACTGCTCATCATCTTTAATATCAGAAAAACGCAAATCAAAACCACTTTTGAGATATCACCTAACTCCAGTAAGATTAGCCCACATCACAAAATCTGAAAACTACAGATGCTGGTGTGGATATGGAGAGAAGGGAACACTTCTACACTGCAGGTGGTATTGCAAACTAGTACAGCCTTTTTGGAAAGAAGTATGGAGAATACTCAAGGAACTAAAACTTGACCTACTGTTTGATCCTGCAATTCCATTACTAGGTATCTATGTAGATAAACAAAAATCATTTTGCAAAAAAGATATTTGCATCATAATGTTTACTGCAGCCCAATTCATATTTACCAAGTCATGAAAGCAGCCCAAATACTCATCAACCCATGAATGGATTAGCAAATTGTGGTATATGTACACCACGGAATCTATGCAGTCATAAAAAACATGGAGACTTTATATCTTTTATGTTTACCTGGATGAAGCTGGTACATATTCTTTTTAGAAAAGTATCTCAGGAATGGAAAAAAAGTATCCAATGTATTCAATACTATTATGAAAGCAATATATAATCACTTATACATTCATACAAATGATAAAATGCAAATATAGTCTAGAAAGAAATAGGGGAAAGGAGGGGAAGGGAGAGGGTGAGTGGAGGGCAGGTATTTGATAGGTTCTCACCTAATGTGCACAAAGCGAGGGTACATTTCAAAACAACTAAGAGTATATCATAAATGTCTTACCACAAAAAAATAAGTGAGGTGATGGCTATGTTGATCAGTTTGATTTAAGCATTCCACATTGTATATCAAATCATCACATTGTACCCCATAATGTATACAGTTACAATTTAATACAAATTAGATTTAAAAAATAAAATAAATTTTTAAAAAGTCTTCAACTGATTTTTTAGACTTTTCATTTTTAGACTTAAGAAAAAAATCATAGCCAGGTGTTGTGGTGGGCGCCTGTAGTCCCAGCAACTTGGGAGGCTGAGGCAAGAGAATTGCCCTAGCCCAAGAGCTGGAGGTTGCTGTGAGCTGTGATGCCTCAGCACTCTACCAAGGGTGACAAAGTGAGATTCTGTCTCAAAAAGAGAGAAAAAAAAATCAGCACTTATACATAGTATTATGTTAAGAAATTTCAGTAATTCCATGTTTTGTGAAAAATAACTTGAAAAAATACTGACATAATTGCCATATAATATTTTTAAAAAATGTTTTCCAGATACTTTTAAGATAATAATAAAATAAAGAATTGTAGAGCTTGAAGGAACCTGAGAGAAAAAACTCAATTCTCTAACTTTATAGATAAGGAAACTAGGCCAGAGATCTAGGCGAACTGATCAGCTCAACCTGGTGTCACTAAATCATAACCAAATTTGTTGCAAAAAAAATCCTATTAATAGAGAATTCTTTTATAAAGACGGCTAGATAAATTAATATATTTGTGTATGCACACTCTTACTGTAATTGTCATACGGTTTACATAATATAATTAAGGAAATAATAAACTTTGATCCTATAATAAGTAAACTTGAAGGTCTAATCCCTGAGTATATATACTAAGGCAAAGGAAATCTAATTAGAGTGGGTCATCTTAGAATACTTTAGAGATGGGTAGAGTTGACCCAAGACCCAGTCTAAGGTCTTCCATATCAGAATCACCTAGAACAATGATATTCAAAGGTTTTCTGCTCATAACACCCAAGATAAATTTTAATCATAAGTTTACATAGTTGAAATAGATAACAGTTTGACATTATAAATATAGATAGACTTTCTAAAATAAAATGGTTACATCAAATTTAATGGTATCTAAAATAATGGAAATACCACGATTGATCGTCATCATACATCATCTATTGAGAACAAAAACAAAAGCCTGAACAATCCCTTCTTTAACATTTGAAAATTTTACATCTTTCCTTTTCTTCCTAATTCTCCCAGAGAGTTTTATCCTGGTACAGTCTTTTATTTCTTATTTAAAACTCTTTTACTAGTCACTCTATCATATTCCTCTGCCACAAAAATAAACGTTAATATAAATAGAATTTTTAAATTTTATCTTTTCTGTGACCATTATTTTCTAGGTCTTAAAACTATTCTGCTGATTTATCATTATAATTCTTTTTAATATATAACAATATGTTGTAATATTTGATTAAATATCACTCAAAACAACAAATTTTTAATAGAAATGCTCCTTTCTTACTGGAATTAATTGGGCTTTTTTTCCCCACTTAGTTCATTTTTCCATGGACTAACATTTGTTATTGCTGGAATAAGTCAGGGTTTTATATCTCTTCTATGTTTTTTTTTATTTTTAAATAAATGTAAACACTGAGAAATACTGTTGGTAGATAGGATCAGAGGCATTGTGTTAGTGAATTGTCAATCAAGTTTTAAATTGGTTCTAAATTATATTTAAAAAATCTTATGCATCATCAAAAATGATGTTTATGATCTAACAGCTGACAACTGGGTCAGGTCCTCTTTTAGAAAGAAAGCATAGATTTAGAAACCCACTAATTTACAAAAGGATTTATTAGTCACAAGAGCCACTCTGTATCTGGAATTTCTCTGTATCTGGAAAATCTACCAAAAAGGCCACCAATGCACATTAAATAATCATTCATTATACCATTATACAGTTTTCCTTTGGTATCCATGTGGGATTGGTTCCAAGACATTCCTTCGATACCAAAACCTGAGGATGCTCAAAGCCCTCATACAAAATAATGTGATATTTACATATCACCTATGAACATCCTCCCATATACTTTAAATCATCTCTAGAGTACTTATAATACCTAATACAAAGCAAGTGCTATGTAAACAGCATACTATGACACTCTATCTATTTATTTGTAACAGCCAAAAATTGGAAACAATTCAAATATCCTTCAGTTGGGCAAATGGCAAAGTTATTGATGTACACAACAACTCAGATGCACATCAAGGGAATTATGCCAAGTGAGAACAAAAGCTAGTATCAAAAAGTTACATACTGTATGATACCATTTATGTAACATTCTCAAAATGACAAAATTATAGAAATGGCAAATAGATTCGTGACTTCTAGACATTGGGAGTGAGGAGGGGGAATGGCATGAGTATAAGGGGTAGTATAAGGGATCTATATGGTAGAACAGTTCTGTATCTGGATTGTGGTGGTGTTGACACAAATCTATATGTGATAAATTGCATACAACTATGCTCACATACTCATGCATTATGACATGTAAAACTAGTGAAATCTGAAAAAGGTCTGTGGATTGTACTAATGTCAGTTTCCTAATTTTGATATTATACTCTAGTCTAACAGGTAAGATTTTACCACTGGGGGAAACTGGGTGGAATATACTTGAAATCTCTCTACTACAGGTTGTGTATCTTTAATCCAAAAATCAAAAATGCTCCAAAATGTGCAATTTTTTTTTTATTTGAGACAGAGCCTCACTCTGTTCCCTGGGAAAAGTCATCATACATCATGATGCAAACTCTTAGCAAACTCTTGGGCTCAAGACATCCTCTTGCCTCAGCCTCCCAAGTACTTGGGACTTTAAGCACCAAATAGGCCACAATGTCTGGCTAGTTTGCTTGTTTCCATTTTTAGAAGAGACAGGGTCTCACTCTTGCCCAGGCTGCCCCCAACTCCTGACCTCAAGCAATCTACCTGCCTCAGCCTCCCAAAGTGCTATGATTACAGGCGTGAGTCATTATGCCCAGCTCAAAATGTTAAACTTTCCAAGTGTCAACATGCTATTTATTGGAGCATTTTGGATTTCAGATTTTCAGATTAGGTATGTTCAACCAATAAGTATAGTGCAATATTCCAAAATCAGAAAAACAAACAGACAAAAAACAAAATCAAAAAATCAAAAACACCTCTGGTCTCAAGCATTTTGGATAAGAGAACTCAGCCTGTATGTTTGTAACTTCCAGTGAATCCATAATGACTTCAAATTTTTAAAAAAAAGTTGTTTTAAAAAACAATACAAGTGAGTTCTAATAAAACAATAGATTCGGCATACACTTTTACCTTTTCTTCCTTCTGAGATCTCACAAAATGGAGCAAAGGAACAAAAAAGTTATGAATATAAAAGCTTTCTCTCTCTCTCTCTCTGTCCAGTATAAGACACTACAGAAATCAAAAGATAGGTATAAAAATTTGGAAGCTGGAAAGCAGATGGAAAGAAAGAATTATTCATAGCTAGTTGCTCTGAAACTGTAGTAGTGGAGATGAGATGACTTCAGGGCAAAGAGCAATCAGCAGGGATGACTCCATTCTAAACAAGGGCACTGAGGAGACCACATTACATAGGTCTGGACAAACCACCACACAGCCAAGAAGCTGCAGAGGTATACTGCTCAAGAGGTGCCTGAGGCCCACTCCGTCTTTGAGGCAAGTGTTTGGAGACCAGAGTGAGGTGGAGCAGGTGAAGCCTATAACAGGGCAGGAAAATTGATCATCATACTCTGGGAGGAATCAGAGTGATGCCTGAATCTGAGGCTAGAGACCGACTTAAAGCCTGAACTATTGGGCAGAAGCAAGCAGCAATCACAGAGCTTAGGAAGGGTGGTCCCTAGTGCCTCTGGTCTCTGAGGCTTGTTTTGTGGACTTGTAGGCAGACTAACCTGATTTATGGGGCAAAGGTTGGGCTGGACACCCCTAATCTAAATCAGTGGTTTTCAAACTTTTTAAAGCGTTGAACATTTTCTCCAAAGGAAATCTTAAATGGAAGTGTAGGCTGCGCAGAGCACAGTTGTAGCTCAGCAGCTAAACACCAGCCACATACACTAGAGTTCATGGGTTGGAATCCAGCCCAGGCCTGCCAAACAACAATGACAACTACAACCGAAAAATAGCCAGGCATTGTCATGGGCGCCTGTAGTCCCAGCTACTTGGGAGGCTGAGGCAAGAGAATCTTTTAAGCCCAAGAGTTTGAGGTTGCTGTAAGGTGTGATGCCATGGCACTCTATCCAGGGCAACATAAAGAGACTCTGTCTCAAAAAAAAAAAAAAGGAAAAAAAGAAAAGAAAGAAAGTGTAAATGACCAAAGCAAAGTAGAGTTGCTCTGGTGGCAGCCAGAGGTGACAAGATTGGGCCTGACTCCCAAGTGGTCCCACATCTAGATGTTGAAGCAAAAACAAATTTTAAAATGCAGTAATAATTTTCTCAATTGAGCTGTTAGGTTTAAGTCCTAATTTTTAAGTATGCAAATTAGCTAGAATGTCTCAGACCTCCGTTACATGGAATTTGAAAAGGGAAGCTTTGAATCAGCACACCACTGATCATTTTCAACCTGCTCTCTGGGCAGGCCCATGGCCCCTATAATTTAGCTGGTTAAACCTTTTCCTTGGGCCAAACAGCTAAACTTGAGCCAGGTGGGCTTACACACAGACACCAATTCAGGGTTTACTGTCAGAAGATGAAAGAGGAAAGTCTGCCAGCATCTTCGGCTCATCCACACAAACTCCGCAAGAGCAGAATTGAGCCTTCATCTCTTCCTACTACAAACACACAGGGGAGAGGCCAGCCCAATATAACTTAAAACAGAGCGACCCTGCAGCCTGCTCAGACAAATTGCATCAAAACAAGTCAAAGCAAATACAACTGTCTTTACCAGTTTCATAAAGGAATTGCCTGGGAACCATTCCTTTTCAGACCTAATTAAAAAGTCAGTTTTGAATTACAGAACAAGATGGTATGAAAGCCAGTGTTCAACAAGCAGAACAAACAAACACGCAAAGATAAAATGCAGTGGGCTTTTACCCGAGAGCCGCTGCCAGCGACAGCAGAAATGGCTTTCTTTCAGCCAAGTCTGGGGTGCCCTGGGAAACTTCATACCTCTCCAGGGAGGCGGTTTCCAGAAATCCTTCTCCTCTTTACAAAGCACTCTTATAATAAATAAATAAACTACATTTCCCAGAATTCTCCTTCTCGGGCCTAGGGCTATATTTTAAACCCCTCTGTAATTGTCCCCTCCAAAACAGAAATGTTTAAATGTGACAAACCTTTTGACATACACAATTGACTCAGCTCATTTCAAATTTTATCTTATCACCAGTGCCCTTGGGCTTGTTTTTAAAGATAAGAACACCAAACTGCTAGACTGTGCCAGGATCAGCAAAACATAAAAAAAGGAGTCTAAGGCGTTTCATACTCAACCCGTGCATCACACTTCATCTAGACTAGGGATTCTCAGATATCAGCCTGGCTGGGGAGCACCTGAGAGGCTTGTTAAAATGGATTGCCAGACCCTCACCTCCACAATCTCTGATTCAGCAGATCTTGAGGGGGTCCAAAGAATATGCATTTCTAACAAGTTCCACTGGTTCTGGATCTTACTTTAAGAACCACTGATGGAAATTATCTACATGGCCAATTTCAAATCTGTGGGGAAAGCAGGCACACAGTTACTGAATTCTACAAGCTTTGAACAAGCAGTGTCTATAGAAAGGCAGCCCTGACCTTCTCTAGCAGTGTCGGGAAAGGTAAAAAACAAAGCAAGTAGTTCCAGAAACCGGCACTGTCTGGTCCAACGCTTTCATTGCTCCAGTGAGAAATTTAGGCTTAGAGAGAATCAATTTGTGCAAAGTCTCCCAGTGAGTCTATGGTTGTACTGGGACAAAGTACGCAGATGTCCTGGCTCCCACTCAGGTGCTCTTGCTACTGCAGAGTAAAAAGGACATGTGAGCTTGGCAAGGAACCGAAGCTAACATATTCTGAGTCATACTGATCTCTCTACTGGCTTCTACCTTCTCATTTCCTCTGCTTTGGCAAAGGTATAATCATTCCTCTGCCCAGACCCCCCAACCCAGAAATTTCTCCCCTTCCTTTTTTTAGTACCTTTGTAGCCTAAGATTGACAGTTCAAAATTAGGCAGCCAAATAGCCACAACAGCCTTAAATTACAATATCAGGGGAATACATTAGTGAATATAGATCTACTTATTTATTTTTCTATCTCTATTGTCTACATGACAGCAAGCAACGATGAATCTTAGGAAACACCAACCAGACCCTATGCATCAATCTGCTTCTCTGTGATTAGAAAGAAATCAGCCTTTAAGAAAACTTATTTAGGCACACCAATCCCTCCCACCAGCCACCAGGGGTCACGTAAATAGATGTTTTCACTGGACCTTTCTAATTCACAAACCTACCCTCTTCCACCACAGGCCTTGGTACAACACATAATTCAGCAACTAGTATCCCTTGAAGAAGAAAAGAAAACACCTATAAAATTAGTCTTTTTCTAATTCCAGAAACATGAAACCCTGTAGGAGTTTAGGCCAAGGTTCACAACAATCCATTATCTGAAAACACAGATATACAGATAAACTATTATTTTGGTAAACATTCATCTTCTAAAACATCACTCAGATCAGCATTGTGTTTGTCCTTGAATTGAAGAATGATCCCATTTTATTGTCTTAGCCTTGAGCACAGTTATCAATGCCAGTAACTGAGAGGCCCAAGTTAAAAGATGGCCATGTTATCCAACTTACTAATGCCTTTTATAGAGTTAACAGGGACCACAGAAAGCAAATGCGTTTAAACATTGTTGCACAAGTGAAAAATCTGACTTCCTAGCAGTTCTTAAATGTGCCAGCTGAGAATCTCTGCAGGTCAGTCTGCCAGGCCTGGGGCAGCAACCACAGCCACAGTGCTCTGTCTTTTGCAGCTCGGCACCGCATGGTGCAGCTGTTGTATTGGCCAAAGAAAGTGCTGGCATCCCCCAGGGGGAAACAGAGACTTAATTCACTTACAGAAACTTGCCTGAAAGAGTCTTTTAAAAAGCATTTAAGGCGGACCAGGTGTATTTATTTTCTTTTTAGAGCTCATTGCTTTGTCAAGTATTCTCATTTATGGCTATAATACTCTTCCTGTGCAACATTAACCATCCTTTGTTGCATTATACGTTATAATGAGAACTTATAAAACATGTTAAATGAATTTATGATTTCTAGGTAGATTCCTTTGGATGTATAACATCTAAATACCTATGCTATAGCACTCTCAATGTACACATAGCAGGGATTGCAGTTTAGGTTGCCTGGAATTTTGTTAAAAGTTTTGTAACCTGTGCATACCTTATTTTTAAATAAAGCTCTGTGTGTAATACACAATGCTCAGATATAAACAATAGTAAAAGAAAGCTGATCCAATTCAGTATGTCACACTGTTAAGACTCCCAGCTGTCAACTGCTTCCACTATAAACAGGAGGTGGGAAGAATGGGATCCAAAGGGAAAGGAGATTGCAAAAAGGTGCAGTGTTATAATGTGAGGGCCCAGGGCTGGACTCAAGTCATCATTTTATGTGAAAATTGCCAGCAACCTAAATAACGCTAAGAAATACTCTGTGGCCCATCATTCGACTTTGAAAGTACTCAAGCCAAGAACACTCCTCAGTCCTAGCTTGACAAAAGACCTCCCTATGCCAGTAAGTAAAAATAAGTGCCAGAGCTATCCTTAAAGGTAAATATTTGGGGTAGGCAGCTGTTTGCATAATGTGATTTTAAGTGTGACAAGCACGCACTCCACCCCAAAAAAAATCTATGCTGCAGACCCAGGTCACGGATGCCTGCAATTCTACCATTAGGGAGTATTTCCATCCGAGTCAGAGACTTTGGAATCATCCTTGACTCCTCTCTCTCCTTCTCTGACCCCATTCAATCACTCACAAATTCCTCTTTCATACCTCTTGACTCTGTCCCTTTATCTTCATTCCCCCTGACAACAGGACAGTTCAGGTCACCATAGACTCCTGCCAGGATGACTGTAGTTACCTCCTGACTTGTCTCTTTGTGCTGCACTCTGTTGTCCACCCTGCCTGCAACGAATGTGATCTAAGATGCAGATCTGATTATGACAATCCTCAGCTTAAAGCCATTAGCTGGCTCCTCATGGCCCTCAGAAAGAAGTCCAGATTCCTTCCCAGGGTTTACAAGGCCATTGGCCTGGCCATTGCTGATCACTACAGGCCCCTCTCTTGCCATTGCCTCTCTCTCAGTTTACTCCCTTCTCCTTAGTCCCTCATTCTTGCTTCCAAGCCTTAGTACACATTATCCCTTCTGCTCAGAAAACTCCCCTTTTCTACCCATTTCCCAAAGACCTCATAACCCTACAGGTATCCCTCTTTTAACATTGTCTTACTATGTAAGCCTTATCCATTTGATTAAATTTTTCCCAATTAGACCATGCATTTCATGAATACCCAGAACTGTCATTTATTCATTACTATATTTCCAGGATCTAGCCCAATGCTTGTCACATAATAGTCACTCAATAAATGTCTGTTGAAAAGATGAGCACGTGCATTCCACTAAATGTCTTATGTTTCATCAACATACCAATCATGGTAATTTTTCTTACTACAGGTCTCTGAGGATACATTTGAGAAGGGGAGGTTAATGAAATAAAGATAGAATTGGCTCTAGACTACCAGGGGGCAATATAAAGGTAAGCGTTAGCCAAGAGAGAAAGGCACTTGGAGGAAGAAAAGAATAGGTATTATTGGGAGAGGTCAAAAGGGTCCTTCATGGGTTAAAAAAAACAGCAACCGAAGTCTGAGTTTTATTCTCCAGGCCACCACCATGAAAGGTTGGTTCCACTGCTTGGGTTGCTCAGTATTACACTTGGCCTGGAGGCTGTGCCTTCTTACCAGGCCTATGCCATGGAGAAGCTTTAAGAAAAAGGACAGACCGTTTTATCCTGTCCAATCTGACTTAACTTGTCTAGACACGGAGGACTGTGACTAATTTTTTGCTTATCACAGCCTTTCATAAAAGTACTAAAATCTCGGCAGCCCATATTTTATCTATTTCCCTCCCCAAATGTACTCCTTTATCTACTAATAATACAGAGGAAGGATAATATGTAAAATGTGTTTGCTTGTTTGTTTGTTTGTTTGTTTTACTACTGACCTCAATCAATCACTCAGTGATGGTTCTGGCAAGGCAAAAATATCTTCTTCCTTCCACCCCATAATTAAGGGCATTCTTCAAGGCTCAGACAGGAGCCACTGAATTTCTTCTCTCTGGATTCTTTCCTTGGTGAACAAATTCTACACCATGGCCCTCACTGTTTAAGATTTAGCACCATATTAATAATGCCTAAATCCAATACATCACCCTCAACCTCATAAGCACACTTAGGCCCACATTTTTCATCATCTATAGGACATCTTCCTTTGACTATCTCACCAAGAGCTCCAACTTAACAAACCCGAAGTAACTCATAACCTTGCCTCCTGAAAAAAAAAAATAAAAAGAAAGAAAGAAAATAAGGAAACAAGAGCTGTAATATCCTTACTTTTCCATCATCATTCTTCTAGTCATGTCAGGAAATTTCCCTCCAGGCTGGGTGAGTTGGCTTATGCCTATAATCCCAGCACTTCTGGAGG
This sequence comes from Galagoides demidoff, assembly GCA_963574575.1. Lineage (NCBI taxonomy): Eukaryota > Metazoa > Chordata > Mammalia > Primates > Galagidae > Galagoides > Galagoides demidoff. Next base: position 43,561 of record CAUYQV010045909.1, read on the forward strand.
CTGAGGCCAGGAGTTCAAGACCAGCCTCAGCAACACAGCAAAACCCTCATCTCTACAAAAAGGGGTATCCAGGCATGGTGGCATGTACCTATAGTCTCAGCTACTTGGGAGGTAGGAGGATCACTTGAGTCCAGGGGTTCTAGGTTACAGTGAGCTATGATGACACTACTGCAGTTCAGCCTAGGGCAACAGAGTGGGACTCTGCTTCAAAAAACAAAAACGAACTAACTAACTAAAAAAAAAACAACGGCAACAACCAAAGAACATTTCATTCCTCCTGCTAGAACATAAATTGTCACCTTCTCAATGAAGTCCACCTACAATTGCAACTCCATGGTCTTAGCCTTAACTGCTTTGTTTATTCCTTAGCATTTATCGGTTATACTACATAATTTACTTACCTATTTATTATTTATCAGTGTCTCCTCAGCCCTCGGGGAGAACTAGAATATAAGCACTGGTATATCTGTTTCTGTTCACTGATGTCATCTTAGTGCCTAGAACAGGGCTTGGCATACAGCAGGTACAATAAATATTTGTTGAATTAATTCATTGACTATGGAAGTATATATAACAGAGAATGTACTTTGACTAGTACATAAGCTCCATGGAGTAGAGGGCTTTGTCTGATATGTTCACTGTGATGTGTCCAGAATGTAGAATGGTACCAGGTATTACAGGTGTTCAATAAAAATCTGTTGGATAAGGGAATGAGTGGATAGGAACTTATTGAGTATCTTTTAGCAAGGTGCTTGGGGTTCTAAGTTGACTTAAACAACTAAATATAATACAATTGGATGAGGATATATGATAGAAATACTATGTAGAAACAAAATGGCAGGGAACTGAAGTTAATTCTTCACTCCTGGGTCTTGAAGAAGACATAGATGTTGCTCTGTTTACTTGCCAGGCAAAGAGCCTTAATGTAATCAAAGTAGTCCCAGCCCAGCTCCAGGGTTACACTGGATTTGAGCTCAAAGCCAATCAGTACAAGGCTGTCTTTTGGCTGATTACTGAGTGAGAATGGGAATGGGAACCAAGGATTTGTGGTCTAGATTTAGGGAAAAGTTTTCTCTTTCCCATCTATTGTACTGAAACAAGGGAGCATGTGGTTTGGTCACTAAAGGCAGCCATTCTACTTCATCAGTCTTGACATGAAGCCTTGGCAATGCCAAGGGCATTGAGTGGAGATAGTGAGAGAACCTGGGTGCTTGGTGATGTCACTCAGCAGCTAATGATGCTGAGTCTGGAACTTGTTCTACCTTTGACCTTCCAGGTATGTGAAATAATAAATGTTCTTATTGTTCAAGCCAATTTGAGGTCAAGACTTTTCTTAATCACAGCAGAAATCATCCAATTGGTTGCATATAACTTTTTTTTTAAGACAGAGAGAATCTCACTCTGTCACCCTGAGTAGAGTGCTGTGGCATCATAGCTCACAGCAACCTCAAACTCAGGCTCAAGTGATCCTCTTGCCTCAGCCTCCCAAGTAGCTAGGACTAAAGGCACCTGTCATAACGCCTGGCTAGCTTTTTTTTTTTTTTCCCATTTTTTAGTAGAGATAGGGTCTCATTTTTGCTCAGGCTGGTCCCCAGCTTGTGAGCTCAAACAATCCACCTGCCTCAGCACCCCAAAGTTCTAGGATTACTGCACCCAGCTTGCACATGACTTTGCTTGTAGGGAACAAATATTTATTGACTATAACTAAGTCCCAGGCACCAGATAAACAAGAAAGACATAATTCACTACCCTCATAAAATTTATAGTCTAGAATGTAAATTAATTTTATAGAATACAATTTTTTTGAAATGAACAAAATTTCATTTTATTTATTGTTTATGTCCCTGAATAGGGATGACTCTTCCCTCCCTCCCTGGCTCTGCCTCTGAAAGGGTTCTTATTAATCATCTCTGCCACAGTACATCTGCCTTAATCTTAAATCAGAGATTTGTCTCCTCACACTTGAAAATTGCAACAGTACCCTAATGTCTCTGTCAGAGCCAATCTACAAACTAGTACCCCATCAAGCTTCCTAAATCACCCTGTTCATGAAATAAAAATCTCTGGAGACCTTCCCTTGCTTTTAGCAATGATTTTCAAGCTTGTTTTATTAAAGCAAGAAACTGTTTCTTTAAAGGCAGAAGATGTTTTTATACAAAGATGCAGCACATAAAATAGATAAACTGGTGTCCTGCCGTAGACGTACCAGGGAGAGCCAGAGACTTATCTGCCCTACCCATCCCAGCTCTGCTTCAACCTCCAACATACTCCACCCCTGAAGAAAGGTGACATTCAACCAGTGCCTTCATTTCCCACAGTTTCACAAACGTTGACCTTGTCACAGGGTGAAAGCAAACACTTCCACCTGTCATTCTATTATCTGCTCCCATTTTTGATTCAGCCAGGTTAGTCTCCCTGCTGTTCTTTAAACATACACACTCATTCTTAAGTCTTCACTCAGACTATTTCTTGCATCAGGAATGCTGTGTGTCCACCTCTGTGTCTACACAAACCTGGTCCACCCACGCTAGAAACCTAAAAACCCACAGTGTATGTGCTCCCAGCACCCACAGAGCAGGCATTACCCATTCGCCTCCAGCCACTGGGCATTTTTCTTTCTGAGTCTGGTAGCTCCACAGTCCTTTTCTGTGCCTCTCATCAGTCAGCCACTATCAATCCAATTATTTGGTACTCAAGAGAAATGTCTTTTTATCCCTTCATTAAATACAGCCCTCATCCTACCATTCTATTTACTCGCATGATCACTTAATTATGAAGTAGATTGATGCATGTTGTTCCTGGTACATGATACAGGACTGGAGGGCAAGGCTTTTATTTTCTTCTTCTTTCTCCTCAATTCTTAGCTCATTGATAGCCATTCAGCAGGTATTAGGTAAACACACACAAGGCAGATGAAGAAAAATAATACTCTGTGTTTTCTAAAGCATACTTATATATCCACCACAGCTTATCAAAACACAAGACAGCATAACAACTTGAAGAATGACATTAGGAATCAAGAAATCTGAGCTCCTTTCCCTAGGAGCACTACTAATTAACCACGTGACCATTTTATCTCCTGGGCCTCAGTTTTCCTCATCTGTAAAAAGGACATATTTCAAGTTTTCTGGGAGAAGCAGCACTCAGGTTGCCAGTTTGGCCATGGGAGCAGAGTGCATACTCCTTGTCTCAGGCCATACTCTGGGTTCCTGGACTTCCAAGCTGTGTCCATATGCTGGGCCTCAGGGGAAACTGGCACAACAGTTTCTAACGCAGAGCATAACTACCCTTCTCTGTGTGAACTCGCTGTCAGTTTATTCCTGTCCAACAGACTCTGCTGGATGGGCAGTTTCACAACAAACTCCGTCAGAGGCTTTAACCTCCTATATACCCAGCTTCCATGTGATTGGCTGTGGCTGGGATGCCAATTCCTGTTCCAATCAGCTGTGGCCAAGATACAGGGTCAATTTCACTCAGGGAATACCTGAGCAATTTTATGTAGGAAAACAACTGGTTTGGGCCACCGTTCTCAGGAAAGGGGGTCGCAGGTGTGGTACAACCTAGCACTCTATAAACTCTCCTCTCTCCCTTTCTAAATTGTTTTGTGATTTAACCAAATACGGCCAATCATCATAAAAAGCGTTAAGACATATGCATCACGAATGAAAGATTATATTATTCCCTTAGCAGCAACAATCCTTCTGCACAGTAGAAAAGCACGCAGGAAGCAGACCTAGAAAAGAGGCAAATAAATAGATGCATAAAGTCCCCAAAGGGCTGCCTGGGGTCCAAAGGCCTTAAACATAATATATAATATTCCTTCACCACTCAAAAAGGAAAAAAAAAAGACATTTTTAAGAAGACACGGAAGATACAAGCATGTTACAACCTTTTGACATGTAGCTAATTAAAACACAGCCTGCCTGGTCCGTGCTTAGCCACATCTAGTAACAAAATCTCAGCCTGTGGATCGGTCCCCAGTCCCCACACAAGGGTGCTTTCCAGAAGAGATTGAAGTGTGCTTACTCACACATCTCACTTATGCAGAGAAATGAGGGGCTAGCTCTTGACTTCAAGGCCTTTGGCAATGCACTCTTTTTTATAAATAGAAAGAAAGAAAGAAACAGAACATGTGATTCTGTTTTTCTACTATCATTTCAATAAACTGTTTATTTGTAAAACAGGAATGATGTTCCTACATCATAGGATTACTGTGAAGATTAAGTGACATATCATGACTCGCCTGAGTGAGAATGAGACCCCAACTCATGAAAAAAATGGAAAAACCCAGTTGGGCACCTGTAATCCCAGTGGCTTCCAGAGGCTGAGGCAGCGGGATGCCCACAGCCTGAGTCTGAAAGTCTTAGGATCATCAGCTGTGAAGACAGGATCACTCAGGCAGTACCGCATGGGGAAAGGAGCCTAGACTCTGCTCTCATACAACCCTAGGATTAAATTCCTATTTTTCCTTGTCCAGTTTATAAAACTTTTTGCGAGGCACTTAATATTAGTACCAGTTACCATTCATCAAGTTGGCTCTCTGTATCCATGGGTTTGGCACCAGTGGATTCAACTGACTCCAGATTAAAAATATTAAGGGAAAAAAAATGCATCTATACTAAACATGTACTGACTACCTTTCTTGTCATTATTACCTAAACAATTCAGGATAACAACTACCTACCTAGCATTTGCCTTGTCTTAAGTATTGTACGTAATCCAGAGATGATTTAAAGTATACGGGAGGATGTGCATAGGTTAAACGTAAATACTACACCATTTTATAGCAGGGACTTGAACAACCTCAGATTTTGGTGTCCAAAGGGCATCCTGCAACTGATGGATACTGAGGGATGACTATTCTTTATTCTGTGCTAAGGGCATGATCTGCATAGTCACATTTACTCTTTATAATGACACCAGAAGGTAGAAATTAATGAGACTCTGAGATAGTAACTTTCCCACAGCAATTAACTTCCAAGAAGGAAGCCATGATTCAAAACCAGGGCTGAAGCTCTCCACTGCCTTTCCTATTCATCCTCTCCAAGCCTTCCTTTCCTCATCTGTAGAATGGCTATAATAAACCTCCCTTGGAGAACTGTAGGGAGACTCAAATTTTGCTTCATTTGTAAACATGCCTAGAATATGCTAGTTGCTTAATAATTGCTGGCTAGTAATATAAATTTACACATGAAAAACTGAAAGCCAGTGAATTAAGTCACAAGAAAACCTGCTGGCCCAGAACTGGTTCCCTTGATTTCCAGTCTGCTGTCTCCTTCTTTCTTTGTATTAAAAAAAAAAAAAAAAAAAGTCCAATGTAACATTACCACAAATGCAAAATGTAGACTATAAAATCACCCAAATTCCATCACACACACCTAGTTCCCCCAGCTTATGGAAGTATAAGTGACAAATAAAAATTATATATATTTGCCATATGTATTGATATATGTATGTATACATCACATATAGCTTTTTTGGATATTTTCTTCTGCTGTTTTCTCAGGTGTCTTTATTATGTAGTTACAGTTTTATAGTCTGCTTTTTTCACTTAACATTGCCATAAATATTATGAATATGTCATAATGTGACTTATTATTCATAATTATCATCTTTAATTTGAATAGATGAACTATCCTGGAATATTTTTTTCTCCACTAGGGTGATGAAAAGTTTGGATCCTGTGGGAGGGAAACCTAGAATAGACTCCTCAGCTCCACCATTCTATCACCATGTGACTACAGGAGAGTTCTTAATTCTCTAAGCCACTGTTTGTTTATTTGTAAAACAGGAATGATGTTCCTACATCATAGGGTTACTGTGAAATATCGTGACTCGCCTGCGTGAGAATGAGACTCTGACTCATGAAAAAAATGGAAAAACCATGAAAAAAATGGAAAAACCCAGTTGGGCACCTGTAATCCCAGCGGCTTCCAGAGGCTGAGGCAGCAGGATGCCCACAGCCCAAGTCTGAGGTTGCAGTGAGCTACGATGCCATTGTGCTCTGCTCAGGGGTAAGGGTGGGACTCTGTCTCAACAACAACAAAAAAGAAGATTAAGTGAAATAATACATATAATGTCCCTATGCTTTTATTATTCACTATAAGCTTCTATGAACTCCAGCTATTCTTAACAGCAAGCAACATCTTCCCCATCCAAACAGCATTACTTCACATTTTCAGTTAAATGGTTTTACAGATATGGCATTGGTTTAAGAGAGGGAGAGGAGAAAGCTAGGGAGCTGGGAAACCCCACCAGATTCTCTAACTGTGGGCCTCAGCTCGTTTCTTGTAACTCTTGCAACTGCAGGAGCAGCAGGGAACCCCAGGCTGAAATTCCATTCCCAGGTAGCTCACAGGGCAGATCTGGTCACTGCTGGGATGTGCGGGCTGTGCCCACCTGCTCCCTCGGCAGCTTCATTCCACACTGGCTCCCTCGGGATGACCAAAGTCGCTGTGGCCAGGGATGCAGGCAGCTGGGGAGGTCAGGGCAGCTTTCTGTGTTCTGTGAGGGCTTCTCAGTTGTCTGAAATCCTCAGCCTTCAAAGTAGGGCTGATCCCTACACAGAAATGTGAAACTGCTGTGAGTCAAATAAATCATTAATAGGCAAGCTGGGAAAGAATGGGCAGTAAAGAAGACAAAAAGTCAATCCTAGTCCTTCTCAAAAGGATTGACCTCACATGCGCTCTCTACTGCAACCACGAGATGCTTTTTACTGCCCCGGGAAGGCTATAGAAACATTCTACAAGATCGAAACACCCCCTGGTTCTTGAAACATCCTATTCTCTTGGCTTCCATGACACCATCCTCTCCTGAGCTTTCTTCTTCTCTGGATGTTCCATCTCACCTCCCTTTGTTTGACACTTCTCCTCTACTTGACCTCTAAATGTCAGTTGGCTCCAAACCCTGTCCTTTTTTTTGAAATTTCCCTCTCCCCAGGTGGCCTCATCCATTTCCATGATTTTAAATCTCATCCACTCCTAAATTATTAATATCTCAAGCTTAGACCTTTCCGAGCTCCAGACCTATTTATTCAATACCATGGATACACACATCTCCATCTGGACATCTATGGAATCTTCCGTAACTTAATATGTCCAAAATTCTTGCACTTAACACCCCAATATATACTTCCCCAAATTGTCCCTTTGTCCAGTACTCCTCTCTCAGAAAATCCCATCTACTTAGTAGTTCATGCATACCTGAGACCTAGCAGTCATCTTTGACTTTTCCTCTTTCCTCACCACACCCATCCAATTTATCACAATTTTTTCTCACTTTCTTCTCTATAATATTTCTTGCATTTTCCCACTTACTGTCACCATGCTGGTCCAAGCCTTCCCTTCTGGTAGCCAGCTATCTAAGAGCCCTGAGACCTCTAGGGACCATTTAAAGACATAATAAATGGGCTCATGTCACATCCTACACAAAAACACCTCAGTGGCTTCCCATTGCATTTAATCATAGCCAATGTATGAGACATTGTGTGAAGAACTCAAGATGCATAATCTCAATAAATCTTTACAACCCTGTGATCTATTTTATAGATAGGGAAACTGAGGCTTGGAAAGATTAAGTGATTTGTCCAAAACAACAGGAGCTACAACTACAAATGAGTTAGGATTTGAACTAAGTCAGTCTAACTCCAAAACCCAAGTCCTTTCAATGACTGCTATCCTGTCTTTCACTTAAGATGAAATCCAAACTATTAACATAGCCCAAAAGACCCTGGCCTCTGCCCACCTCCCCAGCATCACCTCCTTCCTCATCTCTGCTGCTCATGAGAGCAGAGATCATGATTACTTTACTAATCACCATAACCCCTGAGCTAAGCATAATAATAGTTGCTTAATTAACTTTAGTTAAATAAACATATTTATCTTTATGGAATAAGTAATTAATGTACATCAACAAGAAAAATACTATACTGTCCACTAAGTAGGTAAATATTACCAAATGGCAATACAAAATTGGAATAAAGCAAATCAATAAATGGGGAGATTTTCTACTTTATTAAATAGTTAGATAAACTGAAAAATAAAGAGATGTACTTTATCACCTATTTTAATAACCAAAATGAAAAATTTAAATAAAATTTCTTAATGCTGATGGTGAAATTGGTTGTTTTATGTTTTGATAGTGAAAGTATTAATTAGTGAAAAAAAACTTATCAATAATAATTTGACAAGTAGCAGGAATCTTAATTTTTTTTTTTTCTGAGAGTCTCATTATGTTGCCCTCGGTAGAGTGTGGTGGCATCACAGCTCACAGTAACCTCCAACTTTTGGGCTTTAGGGATTCTCTTGCCTCAGCCTCCCAAGTAGCTTGGACTACAGGCCCCCACCACAATGCCCGGCTATTTTTTTGTTGCAGTTGTTTGGCAGGCCCAGGCCCCACCAGCTCCAGTGTAGACAGCTGGCACCGTAGCCACTGAGCTACAGGCACTGAGCCGGTTTGTGGCATTCTGTTTATGTCTTCAGTAAAAATTTAATTTATGCCATAATTAAAATCAAGTTCTGAGTGAATTAAGGGAGATAAGCAGAAGCTGAATAAGGAGAGGAGGGAGCCTTCTATATAAAAACCAGAACACACTCCACAACCAAGCTATTAGTGAAAGCAGTTGGAGGCCAGAGGAGAACCTAGTGGAGGAGAGATAGGGCCATGGCCGAACAATGTAAAGGACAAAGAGTTGTCTCATTTGCCTATCTTATCTTGCAAATCCCACATTCCTAAATTATGGATATGCCTGCTATCTCCAACGCATCAGTTCTCTTTCAAGGAACTCAATAGGTTACTGTTTCCCTTCTGTTCTATGATCACTCAGAAGAATGACCAATTACTAGCTGGGGAAGATGATTCCCAAGATCAGGGAACTAGAGCCTCAGCTAAGAGAAATTCTACACCAAGACCCAAGGATGCTGAAGTTCCAAGTGGATATGTCTTTGGATGTTGATATAGACAATAATCAATTCATCAATTCTGATGACCTGAGGTGCGTCCATTTTGGAAATCTCAAACAGAATTGCAGAGAGTGTGCTGAGAGATTCAAAGACACCTTCTCTCATAGTGCTAGGCTCCCCTCGATTTACATCTACATGCCGTTACTGGAGGTGGATGCGGGGACGAGCAAAGCATGGGACCTGGATGTTTGTGAAGAATCTGTTAATTGACAAGAGTCAATTCCACTTTCATCAGAACTTGGCTTCTGGATGGGTTTGAGAAATGAAGAGCTTCTCTCAGCACTTCAACTACCTTTGGGTGATGCCCCCGTCACACACTGTCCAGGCATTTTCCTGGACATGGATATTGGAATTGTTTCCTTTTATAACATTAGCAACAGTTCCCGTATCTTTGCATGCTCTCAAGTTTCTGCTGCAGAGCCTCTGTGCCCATCTTTTGCATTGGCAAAATCAATTAATGATGATCAAGACTTCCCAAGTATCTGTCCTCTGAAAATTTGGGCATTGCTAGAGCTCTGGTTTATCCTAAATGTGACAAATAAACTTTTAGCCACAAAAATATTTAGAGAAAATAACTCTTTGTTCAAAGCTAAAAATCTTTTTTGCTTGGTTCAATACATGGGACAAAGTTATATCATAAATACGGAACATTTCATAGGTCATAAATGTAAATTCAGTATATGAATTAAGAAAAAGGACATTTCAGATATTAAGTATTTTCACAGTTGTCTTTTGGGTCTTGTTTATATATTTCTGTTCCAACAACTATGTTCTAACATCTTAAAAAAGTAAACTTGAGCACAATCGCTGTATTAGGCAGAGATTAAAATTATGTTTACCACAACTTCATGACAACATGGGGAAATGGCTTGTGTATGACATTGAATGCATTGAATAAAATAGATGATTGCTTGTATCCTATATCCTTGCATATGAGGCAACTTCAATTATCCTAACGAGAACTTTAAAATAATTGGGTTTTTAGGGGCAGGTGATGGAAAACTGGAATATATGAACTCTTAGCAATGAAGATGAACTTTTTTCCTGATAAATATCTTTTATTTCATTAAAATGTCTACTTTTAATAGTCAAATTCCAGGTTATTAAGAGCATGTTTAACTGAAAAAACTCATATTTCCATTTAAGTTTAGGCAATCATTCTTATCAGAAGGTACACAAACTAATGTTGCATGATAAAGACACCAGATCATAGTTTATAGCTTTAAGGCAGCCATCATTATATCCTGTGTGACTCAGAAAAGCCCTGATATCTTCCTATCAGGCTAAAGACATAAGAAACACAATAGGTTGGTGATTACTCTTTTAAATATTAGGGAGTTGAGACCCTCGATATTCCATATGCACATCACTGTGCTCATGTTTGTTTTAATAAGACTCTAGTCCAAAGGCTCACATTTCTTTCGTTGTTTCAGGTTTTGGCCAGGGCCAGGTTTGAACCCGCCACCTCCAGTATATGGGGCCAGCACCCTACTCCTTGAGCCACAGGCGCCGCCCAAAGGCTCACATTTTTACAGAAGCTACAGTTTTTCAGTTCCAGAACCAGGTAAAGAAAGAGCAGCTCCATGATCTGTAATAGTGAAAGGTCATGGCTCAAAGTCAGCATTATTTTTTGGTGGCACTGAGATGGTTGAGCCGGGCTACAACAAATCTGTGGAGGCATAACTTCGAAGTGTTGTCTGCCTTTGTGGTTCAAGGGTGGTCAGGAAGGACATGCTGGGTAGTGGCTCTTCACAGAGTCCACAGCCTCCATCCACAGCATGGCAGGAGTGTGACTGCAGTGGAGGAGGGTGGTAAGGAACATAGTCCTGGAGGCTGTGCTCTTCACGAGTCACTTGCTTTGGCCAACTTCTAACCCGAAGGTGATTTAGCCATCTTCTTATAATATCTAAAGTATTTTTTTTTTTTTTTTGAGATGGAGCCTCAAGCTATCCCCCTGGGTAGAGTGCCATGGCATCACAGCTCATAGCAACCTCCAACTCCTGGGCTCAAGCGAGTCTCCTGCCTCCGCCTCCCAAGTAGCTGGGACCA
>CAUYQV010045910.1:0-14727 GCA_963574575.1 Galagoides demidoff
CTGGCCTCATTTGAAAAGGGTGGGTGCTGCTATGGGTGAGAAAATTGAAAATCACTTCATGTTGGCATTTATATGCGCTTTTCTACTTCTAACAATTTTGAAGTTCTTTCTGAACCTCAAGCTCCTTCCCAGAACATAAAAACAATATAACACTTTTCTCCATTCCTCAGAGTCTGCCTTCAAAGATTTAGCTATACCATCTATTCCTTTACTACTCTTGCTGATAAACAGGCATTCAGTGAGCAGAAAATCCACAGTCAATATAAACATTTTGAGACAGAGCATACTATGGGCTTCATTTGTTTCTGTCTGGGCAGATTTTATGTTTCTTGATTTATGTATGTCTCAGAACTTTCATAATGACCCACATATGTACTTTCATTTTTTTTTAATTGCGTCTACTTTGTAGAAAATTTCCAGATCAGAAAGAAAAGATACATACTTTGTCATACTTTGTCATGGGGAATTGCAGAGCCCTGAACCAGGATGACTGGTGCCGGTGGCTTATTCATTCAAGAGCTATGGAATGCCTGCAGTATAGAGATATTGTGTAGGGTCACAAAAGTGACCCCTGACCCTGCCACCTGAGTTTTTGGTCTTTCATTCAATAAAAATGCTTTGAGCACAAACTATTCTCAAGACTTCTTATCAGACCATATGTTACAAGGAACAAGAGGTCCGATTCTCAAGGGCAGGGAAGAATATGTTTATCTCAATATCTCTTCTCTCCAGTCCTCTACTTCACGTCCTTCTTGTAGATAGCAGGGGTTAGAACATGGCTATTAAATGCATGAGTGATCATTTTAAAATGACTGCCTATATTAAAATTAGAGCACATCTACAGATCAAACTTTAAACAAAGTTTCCAATAATTTCTAGCCTCAAATGTTATAGGTTATTATGCTTTTCCAAATTAAATTCAGCACTCAACTGTTAACCTCAGCTTGAAAAAGACCTAACTGTTAGCATGCCCCAGGCAGGTTTATCAGAAACATCTTTTCACTATTAAAGCCTCAACCTACTTCAGCTACAAATCCCTGTAGAATTACTTAACATAAGACACTATCCATTCCATCTTCATTACAAAACAGTTTAATTATCTGCCTAAGAAATAAGGTCCTACTTCTTAATGAAAGTGGTTAGTCTGGGGGCTCCAAAGGACATAGGGAATTTTCAAGGCTTAATTCTGATTATATATGCAATTATAAGTTAGAAAATATACTTGAAAGTCAACGAAAGTTCTTTCACCTGTTTCTCTAGTCAGAAAACATAAATATTGACTTGAGAAATAAAAATGCCACTGTTGCTGTTTTACTGTGTATCTGTGGCACTGTTTCTCAGATTTGAGGGTGGCATTTCTAGGTGCCACTGGGTCTCATCTTGTGTCTGTTATATTATTATTGCCGGAGTTCATGTGAAGGTAGCGGATTCATGGATTCATAGGCCCAGGTTTATTTCCAGATACAGTAACCATGTGCCACAGTAGTTGTTTAAGTCCTATGAGTTAAGTCCTTCCTCGTTTGTAGTTCTATGTTAATTAAACTGTTTTGTAACGAAGATGGAATGGATAGTGTCTTATGTTAAGTAAATCCATAGCATTGGTGATGACACTACATGAAATCATAGGTATGTAAGTGATGTAAATGTTAGTATTTACATGACTTTGCTTCCAAAAATAACTATTCTATTACCTCCTGACACACCTGACCGTATTTCTTACCTCCCATTATCATCAAACGAACCATGTTTCCTGTCACTATGTAAAGGAGTCATAGGAGGAGAACTCCCTCTAGCTTTCTGTCTCCCAACACCCAACATCTATACTTCCCATCACCTTTCGTTCTCCCTTTCTACCTTAGAGAAGTTTGGATCCCAGGCGTTTTCTGATACACATCAACCCGCCTGGGCTTTTTACCATCCACTTGGTCCCTCCCGACCTTGCTCCTCCATTTTCTCTTTCCTCTTTGAGCGACACGTTCAACTTTTTCCTTACTGTGGTTCATTTCCCTCAATCTCAATAGCAACTCTAGTTATTTTCTTAATATATTTGCAATTCACAAAAATATAGCATAAACTGGGTGGCCTAGCAACAACAGAAATTTGTTGCTCACAGTTCTGGAGTTTGGAAGTTCAAGATCATGGCACTGACAGATTCAGCACCTGGGGAGGGTCTGTTCCTTGGTTCAGAGGTGGCACTTTCTAGTTGGGTCTTCAGATGATGGGAGAGACAAATGCACTCTCTGTGGCATCCTTTATAAGGGCACTAATTCCATTCACAAAGCCTCCACCCTTACAACGTCATCACCATCTAAAAAGCTTCCCCTCATTTGGGACTTCACTTTGGGGATTAGGAGATATCAACACATGGATTTTGTGGGACACAAACATTCGTATCCTGGCTCCTATATTCAATTCATAAAACATCCTTCACTTAAATCTATCCCAAGTAAATGTTAAAATACATATATGTCCAAAGATTTTTGCTCAAGGATAACCATTGTAGAACTTCAGCAGCACTGGAAAATGGCTGCATGGCTAAGAATATAGATTAATTCAATAAATCTGGGCACATATATATGATGGAGAATATTTTCAAAAAATAGCAAAGGTATGGGAAATTCTTTAGTCACGGGTAGATATGGCAAATGTTTAAAAGAATCACATGAATCTCCATGTATTCTCCATGTGCATGCACACGTGGGTGTATTCATTGGATAAGTTCGGTGTGTTATTTCTGGTTTGTGAACTGAGGAGTAGCTTTAATTTTCTTTCCATTTCTCTCTATTTTCTAAACTTCATAAAACCAACCTATGTTGCATTTATAATATATGAGAAAACATTTTTTTAAATGCTTCTTTGCCCTTGTGTCCTCCTCCAAGTGACACCTCATTTATTTCTCTTAGCAATACTTCTCCTTGTAGTTTACATGAGCTAACTCCATCCAGTTCTTCCCAGATAATTTACTCTTCAAGTTAATGGCAGTTCATTGAGCCCCCGTGTTGAGTCATGCACTGTACACATCAGTGAGGAGACACTGAGGGTGGTGGCTGAGGATGCGCTATATGCAATAAATATTTTTTCCATCAAAGGTTTGTAACAGGCTTTTAAAGAACCAGATATACTTTCCATTACTCATGCACCAAGTCTGTAATGACCACAGATATACTGAAATGATTATGATAACACCAATTTTAATAAGCACCTAAAAATACAATTACCCAGGCTCTCATAAATCTCACTTCTGTATCATTCCAAAATATATAAACAAACACACAAAAAAGTTCTTCAAGTAATTCCAGATTAATAACATAAATCAGATTTCTAGTTCGAGAATTTATGACTAGAATCCTAGTAATACATTTATTTGTAGTGCTTATAAATAAGAAAAAAGATTGATTTGTAGTAGTAACATGGATATAAATATCTGTATATTTGAAGTTCTACTTTAGAAATATTAAAAATTAATTTATCTGATGAGAAACTAAAATATGTACTAGGGAAAGCAAAATAACTAAAAGGCTAAAAAAACAATGTATAGCATATGGATTCAAATTAATCATTTCAGAATGGATCTCAGAGATATTTTCAAAGATAATTTTTTAAGTGTTTTTATCATTTGAAATGAATAAAAGGACAATAAAACAACACTGGCGGTTGTAATGTCTTCTTTGCATGTACCCCCATTTCCCTCCCACTCTGAAGGCAAATATACAAAGGAGTAACTCTGCTAGATATTCAAAAATAGACCTTGCTAATAAAAAATACACACACGCCATGTGCATTACAATAATGTGGTGAATACAATACTGACCAAAAAAATAATTGTTTAGTAACATTCTAATGTCTTGATTACAAAGAAATATCTAAAGGTTTGTACTGGAAGGGAAGGATCTGTTGATGGGTCATAAGTTTAGAAGAGCTGACTTCTCCTCCCAAGAGGCTACATTCTTGCTAATTTTATTAAATATTACTGTAAATGCTACTACTAAAATTAGTCATAAATACTACCACCACCTTGGAACAATACAGGCATATGTGTGGCAATTACAGTAAATTCTTGAGCAAAATGCCATCTGGGTTGGGCACTTAACCAGCCTTGTAGGTTGGGAATATCTTTCTAAGGGAAGTGATGTAAAGACTTTTAAGCTGAGACCTGGAGTTAGGTAGTCTAAGAAGAAATCAGGAAGGGATGACAAGTTCTGGCCTTAATATCATTTGATAAAAAGTCCTTGATTTACCTGGTTCTATACTGTGAAACAGGAAATATATTAACCAATCATTCTGTAGATATTGAAGCTGAAACTTCTCTTAAAGATTCATTTTGGGTAATCTTTTATCTCTTGGTCATGTTAACTCCCCTGGTTTGATCATCACCAAGCTTCCCTTATGGGGAGAGAATCACCCATGCTGCCCTCTGACCCTCAGGACCTCTGAATTCTCATCCATTCACCCATGGATCCATTCATTCAAATAGACCATAATGACCTTATCAATTAAAAGTTGTCATGCTCCTTGCCAAGGTAGTGAAAAGCTGTGAAAAACTGGAGAGTTTTTAATCTAATAAGACTCAATCCAATGCCTGTGGCACGTACAACAGAACACGATGGGAGTTCAGCCTCCTTGTATCTGAAGCAGCGTGTGCCTGCCTCCTCTTTGACAACGAGGCCAGTTTTTCTGACCTCACTGCATTCATTACATACCGTTACTGCAGACACTGTAATTCTTTCCTTTGGGCCTTTAACATTCACCGTAGGAACATTATTTATCAAAGAGTAAAATTTTGAAACTTAATAAAACAAACCTAGAAGAGATTCACGACTAACACTGGTACAATAGTGCCCTTGGGTCAAACATTTGCTTTACGAAATGCCAAACAGTCTCCACTTTCCAGCAATAAAACATGATTTCATTTGCTTTTAGCACTGCTGGGATGTCTGTTGTCAGAGGAGATATAATTATGGCTCTCCCTTCACTGGTGTTGGGTGTTATAAGTGGACTTGTGGATCAATTAGAAAGAGGAATGTCTGGAAAACAAGAGTGAAGAGAAGGCAGACTGTTGGCCTTTTGATGAGAGAACCAGTCATCGACATTTGCAACATGAGGTGCAGGTGCACCTGGGTACATGCTGAAAAATCTTGAGGAATACTCTCAAAGCTGCACATAGTGAGAAATATCTCAACGGACGCAATCTGGGCAATATAAGCCATCATATCGTCTCCTTGCTCAAAGCCACCTGACAGTTTCCCTTTGTGATCAGAAGGGACCCCCTGGAGAGCCTGGCAACATCTTTGCAATCCCAGAGGACACATGTTCTTACTTCTTACCTTTACCTTCAAGGCCCACCAGGATCAGACCCCTGCTGATGTTTTCAACTTCATCTCTTTCACATTCTTTTTTAAAAATATGTTTTAGGTTTTGAATTGTTCAGTCAATATATCTATCAGTACAGCATGACAGTTTGCAATACGCCCAGGTTGCGTAATGGCTCGATAGAGACCACACACGATATGCTTTGGCTCAACTCCTTATATTTTTGTGGTGAAAACATTTAAAATCTAGTCTCTTAGTAGTTTCAAGTATATGGACGCAGTGGTGTTCACTGCAGCCATATTGCTGCACAGAAGATCCCTTGAACTTACTTTTCCAATCAAACTGAGATTCTGTGTCTCCTGCCCTTTACCTCTCCTCCACCCCCCACTACTACTGCCCGTGAACCATCCTTTTACTCTATACTTTTCCAACACCATTTTAGATTGCAGATATTTAAGTGAGAACTTGCAGGGCTTGCCTTTCTGGACTTGCCTTATTTCACTTAACATAAGATCTTAGAGGTTCATCCAGGTAGTTGTACATCACTGGATTTCTTTTATTAAAAGGCTAAGTAGTATTCTAGTGTGTGTGTATGTTTATATCACATTTTCTTTACCCATTCATCTGTTGATAAACATGGAAGTTGAGTCTATACCTTGCTGTCATCAGTAATGCTGAAATGACCCTGAGAATGCACATATTTCTTCAACATACTTATTTCTATTCCTTTGAAAATATACACAGAAGTAGGATTGCTGGATCATATGGATGTTGTATTGTTTTTTTTAACCTCCATTCTGATTTCCATAGTAGCTTTTAAAATTTATATTTCTACCAAGGGTCCCCTTATTCTGCATCCTTGCTGACACTCATTATCTTTTGTCCTTTTTTCTGTTTTGATAGTAGATGTTCTAACAGTTGGTAAGCAACATCTCATTGTTCCCCATGTTCTTCCTCATGGTTCAATTTCAGACACCGTTTTTCTGCTCCGTAAACCTTCACAAACATTGCACTTGCTGTGCCTTCTACCTACGAAGGTCTTCTCTTTGAACTTCACAGTTTGAATTCTCTCCTATCAATTAGGTCTCAGCTCTGGCCATCCAGAGGTATCAAAGGTAGCTCCCCTCTCTCTCCTCCCTGCCCTCCCACCATCCCTCTCTCTCCCTCCTGTTATTGACTCTCCTTGTAGCACAATTTGCTATTATAAATTACTGTTTATTACTTTTCTTGCTTCTATTTGTTTGTTGTGGTTGTTATTTATTGAAAAGCATTAGAGAGCAGTGATTAAGAATCAATTCTAGAATCAGTTTGGGTTGGGTTTGAATCCCATCTCTATCATTTACTGTTCGGGCGGCCCTGGCACCTGATTACCCTGAGCTTCAATTTTATCATTAGTAAAACTGGTTTAATGATAGCACCTGCCTCACAGGGCCGTTGTGAGCACTCAATGACTCAATTAAGATAAAACGCTGAGAACAGTTCCCAGCACATGATAGCAACAAATAAGTCATCATTATTATTATTTACCTCTTACATATAGAATGATAACAGTAAGAATCTTGGTCCTCTAATTTCACGCTTATTTTCAGGTATCTAGCACAGTATTTGACAATAGTGGATACTCAATCAATATTGGTTGAATAAATGTTTTATGGGAGAGCGCCTAGAGGAAGAGAAGAAATTTTCAGGGGACAAGATCTGAAAAAGCAATTTAAGTCAGTGATGAAAAGAAAAGTCACTATTACATAACATTGGGCAAGAGACTGAAAAGTGTTGTTAGCACAATTAGCTGTAACCTGATATTAACGAGGCCAAGGTGATGGGTTTGGTACCCTGTGTGTTCCAGTTAGGCTTTTCCTCGGCTGTGATCATTTACTCTACGTTTGTACTGGTAGTCAGCAGTCTTATACATCAATGTCTGGAATCAAAGGGACAGAACAAAGTAATATGCATTTACCATTTATGCCTCAGGAAAAGCCACCTGAAAGTGTATTCCTGATAAATGGGGGAGGGGGGATTCTTGGCATTGTCAGCACATAACAGATGTCTGTGCTACCTCTCCACCAAGTTCAAGTTCAAAGCGCCTAGCACACGCCATCCTATTCCAATAATATTTTCGGTACTTAGCAACCCGTGGTGGAAACCGAAGTTGTAATTTGAGAAATTGGGATACGCATTCTCAATGTTTTCTTCTTTCCTGAAATATTTTTGGCTGCCACCAGGTGGTACTAGGTAAGCACATGTAAGCAGGACAACTCCGGTTTCTTCTACACAAACTTGCCAAGAGTTGCCAAAAAACATTTTCCTTTACTGTGACTTCTAAGAACGTAGATATCGTTTCTTATTACTCTTGGTTTAGACTTTTAAAACAATGTTTGAAGTTTTCTAATATTTGAGTTGTGCTTATGGCTGGAAGAAAAACTCTATCTTGCTTCGACATCTCCTGTCTCTGTTCTTCTGGTTCACAGAGACTTGCTTTTGCTTCCCTCAATTTACTCATCTGGGAAATGGGGATAGAAGCACATTCTGAACCAGGCTCCCTAAGGTGGAAGCATGCCTTTGGGTAAGTACTTAATAAAAGGCAGCTAATCATTGTCCTCATCATTGTGGTGGGCCTTCTAACTAACCCTCGGGGTCAAAACTCTTGCCTTTGAATCTTGCATCTCCTATTTGAGAGGGCTTTAATCCCTTTTTTTCTTTAGTCATTTCCAAAAATGGCAAATGGGTCCATACAAGCCATCCACAAGGCTAGCAGACCGCTATGAGGAGCATGATTAGAAAACATACCTGCTGGCTGGGCACAATCATGCAGCCAATTTTCTTAACTGCTCTCTTCATTTCTGACCTCTTCACCGTACGTCCCTTTGTTCAAGGTTGAGTATATCTTTCAGCCAAGGCCTGAAGCGTACAGTTGCTGTCTGCCCTAGAATACTGGGAAGTATTTTCTTTCTTCAAACATAAATAGCCTATGTCTTGTTTTCAGGTGAACAGATGTCTGTTTCTTTTTGCCTTTCTCTTAACATGTCCACTTTTTAAGCTTCTATCTTTAATATCTTTTTGTAAAAATTTGTCTGCTCTTTCCTATCTCTCTGCTATATTGCCAAGACCCTTCCTGCTCTAAACTTTTATTATCCAAAAAATTAGAGCCAAACAGTCATAAGGAATCAGTGAATCTATGAAAGAATTATATATTTTTCAAAACTCAGCACCTTGCCCTGAAACGTATCTGGCAACACCTACTGATATTTTCAGCTGAGGCTACGGACGTGGTCCCAGAACTGCTGCATTCTCTCTGAAAGCCTTTGAAGTCCTCCTATTCTGGGCAGGTGGGTGGGGGACTCACAGTGTTGGTGAGGTAAAGGGAGAGACAGCAGAGATGAACGAAATCCCCCCGAAGTGCCTATCTGCACCTGTCATCTCATGTTTACAAGTCTCTCTAAGTGAAATTAGATTACATTTCTAATCTTGATGAAAAACTCAATAATTAAAGGGTTCAGACAATGTTCAAATCAGCATCACTTCTGCACGTCAATGTGAGTAAAACACACAATTTTCCTTCTTTCCTTTCTCAGCCCTTTTTTGTTTAATAGCCTAATTTAACTTGGGCTATTTAACTGTTTTGAAGGAAGCAGTCACAAACATCATGCTTGATGATAGTATGAGCTTTTTCTTTTTTCTGAACTCCTTACATTTGGCTTAAGGCAATGTGTATATTTTTTCATTTCATTTTTATTTGGGGCAGTATGGCAGGCAGTGCTTCATTTATTCTGTTCAACCTCGAAAGGATAGCTTAGCTCAAGTCAATGAAAGCCAAAGTTACCAATCACCGACATGTAGGGTCAATTTCTGACAATCCTCAAGATTATGAAATGATGCTTTTTAAAAACCAGCTATTTTACATGAGCATTTAAGCTTCTCATTCTAAAATAAGCAAATATAGAATTCCAAGGAAGCTGACCGTGTGTGGCTGCAGATAGTGGATATTAATGAATTTTCTAATGGCTGAGGTAATAATACACAATCAGATCACTGCGATTCAGTACGGACAAAAGAACAGTCACGAGACTCTGAAAAATTGCAAAGGGTTGTAACCTCAGAGGCTCAGACCTGCTCTCTCATACTCATTGAGATTTCTGCCTAGCTTGTTAAAATGATTTTGTTTGCTTTTAAGTATGCATACTTGTCCCCTGCTAGAGCAGAGGGAGCTGGATAGGAAATCTAACGGGGCTTGGATTACTTGAATAGGGAGAATCACTTGTCAGGAGCACATTGCCTGGAGGTCAAACTGGTTGCATTAACTCCCTACGGTATTTGGAGATTTAGGTCCTCATTACTCATTCTCCAGAATCTTCCTTTTCCTCCCTTCAGGTTTTTTCTGTGTTTGCAGATTGTCTACTTTTTTGGCTGGATACGTCCTGGCGGCATCGTACTCACATTCTGACTGGCCTGAGAATCACTGTCTGAGCACCGTGGCCCAACAGCCCCTGGACTATCCCGTAGACTTAAAGAAAGTCACTTAATCATTTTGAACCTCAGTTTTTCTTCTGTCAAATGGGTCTAAGAGTACCACTAATGGTAATTGGTGCCAGTTCCTCTGGTTCATGTAACAGTAACAGGAAGAAACCTTTGCAGACCAAGAAGCACCTGACACATAGTTGGCAGCCAGAAAACAAAACACGTGCTGTGAAAAGACTAAGTTTAAAAGGATGATTTTAAAAACTAAGTTGAACTAAATTTTCTTGATATGTAAACTCACTCCCCTCCATATACATATTAGAACTTCTTTCTGTCTTTTTCAAGTACCTTCTCCCGGCCCATGATGGTATCTTGGACCTTTCCTTCACAACGCAAACGCATTCATTCCTACTGTAACTATTTGTTTAAAGTCTCTCACCATAGAGTCAGATCTCCCTTGTCACCAGAATCTAGGAAGGAGCTAGGCATATCGTAGACCCTCACGAAGTTTAACAAATAGTGGTGAGAAGCCAGCTTCAGAGTTGGAAAAGCCTGGATTTGAATCTGGATAAAAGCTTACACTTTCTGCTTGCTTGGGCAAAATTGCTAAGTTCCCTCACCTCTTTTTTCATTGATAAAATAAGAATAATAATTACGCTACAGAGCTTTATAAGGAGGAGAATAATAATGTACATACAGCATGCAGAAGAATTGTACCTGATACAGGCGAAGTGTACTTCAGAAACAATCGCTATTATAATTATAATAGTAGATACATGTAGGATTGGTTTCCTACCTGATGAGGAGGATCAGGCCTTGGATTACGGAAGATTTTTTTTCTTTTTTTTTTTATTAAGTCATTCATACATAGATCATAAATACATTTATGCCATTATAGGATTCAATGTGTTGATTATTTGTACAAATTGGAATGCTGACATACTAAGCAACATAGCCTTCACCACTTTTACCCAATTATAGGATTAAGACATTTATGCTCTACACCTGATAGATCCAACCTGTACTTGCGATATGCTCCGTAGGAAGACTTTCAAAGACAACGTCTGCCAACATCTCACCCCTTCCCAGCTCCACCATATGACTTTTTGAAATCTACATATAGCTCCTGCTCCCTTTAAAATTTTAAGAGATAGCATCTAATGGCAGAAAACATAATCCCAATAAAATATGTTACTGCTAAGAATTTGTCTGTAAGACTCCACTCCTGTTATCGGTTCCTACTTTGAAAAAAAAAAAAAGATGTTTTCTTTTTCTTTGTTTTCAGTTTGGCCAGGGCCAGTTTTGAACCTGCTACCCTCCATATATGGGACTGGCACCCTACCCACTGAGCCACAGGCGCTACCCAAGAGAAAGATCTTTTCTTACTAGCATCAGTTCCTGATCATCAGTAACATACAAATTATTTTGATAAAATTGTGTACTAAACTTACTATGTTTTAAAAGTCCAAAAGATAGTTCACTAAAGGTGGTGATTTCTTCAACATAATGCAGTCATCTGATCTTATATAGGAAAGGAAAGCCCCCAAATATGTGTCCTGTGAAATAAAAATGCTTTTTGTCCTGAAATTTAATTACTTCAACATTTCTATTCTCCGTGGTTAATAAGTTTGCTACTTGAGAGAAAAATTATGATCTCTACATTGTACTTTTAGAAATGACTCAGGTTTATACAATATTTATATCAATTACCAATAATCAGATGTTAAATTCAGGGATTCTGCTTTTCCTTTTATTTATAAAATGTCCATTTTTTTGCACTTTATGCCCTCAGCTATCCCAATGGTCATCATGAGGTCACTGGTGCACTTGAATGTCTACAAATTTGCAGTGTAAGTCCATACCTTAGATGGCAGTTAACTATTGGGAAAGCAAAAACAAAAAAATTCATGTAATCTTCATGAGGAAACTGGATTCTTGAGAAATGTGAAAGTAGAGACCCAAAACTGTCTGTTGGATTGCTTATGCTTTGGTCTTTTCACTGTCCTAAATATTAGTTTTGCTCATTCAAAACTGAAATTGTCCCAGTAAGAGGACAATTATTATTTGTCAAGGGAAGGGCTCTTGAATTGTTATTACTTTTTTTTTTTTTTTGGCAGTTTTTGGCCAGGGCTGGGCTTAAACCCACCACACCCCGTATATGGGGCGGGTACCCTACTCCTTGAGCCACAGGCACCGCCTGTTCTTATTACTTTTATATTGTTATTCTTTTTTTCTTTTTTAAAGTCTCAATCTGCCACCTAGGCTAGAGTGCCATGGTTTCAGCCTAGCTCACCACAATCCCAACTTCTGGGGCTCAAGTGATCCTCCTGCCTCAGCCTCCCAAATAGCTGGGACTACAAGTGCCTGCCACAAAGCCTGGCTAATTTTTCTATTTTAGTAGAGATGGGGGCCTCACTCTTGCCCACATTGCTGTTGAACTTCTGAGCTCAAGGGATCCTCCCTCACCTTGGCCTCCCAGAGAGCTAGGATTACAGGCCTGAGCTGCCACGCCCTCTCTGTTATTACTTCTTTTGCTAAGTAAAGGCTACCAGACAATCTTGGAGCATTCTGATGCATGAAGTCTATCTCTTCTTTAGAAATACTAGATAATAAATATGCCTCAGAGATGGAGGAGGGCACTGCTTATCAAGAACGCAGGGTATTCCACCTCTCTTTCCATTTTGAAGTGCGTATAATTTCTCCTCCTTCCTTTTTAGGGGATCCTGGGGGTGGAAAGCCAAATCCAATATGGCAGATGTGGGACCAGGTGCCGGAGATTCAATGATAAGACAGAAAGATGAACAAAAACCAAAAAGCAAAATAGAAAGGTTAGCAAACAGTTAACCAACATTCTAAACTCCTCCAGCTTTACAGGGAGGTCTGGGAACACTGTACTTTGTTTGCCATGTTTTAAAAAAAGTAAAAAGAAAAGGCAAGAAAAAAAGAAACTGTAATGGCCAATAGACATAAGAATCTATTTACCCATCCTTCCCCCTCTCAAGTTGCATGCAAATTAATGTGTAATTACATTTAGTCGGCCCAGCTGCTCTGCTACTCTTTGCTCACAGCGTTTATTTGTGAGCTTCAAAGGTTTCATGAGGAAACCTTGAAAGAAAAAAGTAAATATTTTGAAAAGGAGTTACAATTTGTCAGCCGTAATCCTTCCCTGGATAGGCAAAGAAAGGCAAATCTTGGTAGATCAGAGAATTGTGGTTTGCGAAAATAATAGCATTATCCTGAAATTCAATCTGCCAGCATTATTTTTCCAAGCAATCCCTCTTTGCATTCAATTTCTTGGTCATTTATTTCAGTAAGAAGCAAAATGGTCCAAAAGAGAATTGTTGGCATAAGCACCGTGATATTCTGGACAAAGATAGCGCTTGATAGCATGAACAGACATGAGGAAATATAAAACAACGCATCACTTATCCAGCGTGTGACTCACTTTCTCATTGGAGAGCTTTGTGTCTGTTAGAGCAAAAGGAGAAGAAATCATGTTTATTGGAATACTGAAAAGCGTGATAAGGTGGACGTGCTGTTTTAAAGAAATACGAGACTGGAATCTTGATGCTGCCACACATGGAGTCTGGAATGAATTCATAAGTAACCAATTGCATATCATAATGATGGCAGGTAGAACACTGGTCTTTTAGACCATTTTATGCTACAGGGGCACTTGGAGTGGGCACTGCTTAAGGCCTAACTGTTTTTCTGGTGTCATACAATAATCAGAGCTCTTTCTAAGTATATCAGAAAGATGTTCCCTCGTGCTGAAAGGTGGTGGTCACGTGTGCAACAACTCGAACGCTACTTAGCAAGGAAATGAGGAGCAGAGGTCCACATTAACCACGGCCAGTGCACCCAGTAATGAATCACAGCTGTGCCACTGTTGGAAGCTGCACAATCTCTCACGGATGAGACAGATTTTTCCCGAGATCAGTTTAGGCTCTTAAATGATGGATGAAACCAATTTAAGGGTAGAAGGATTAGTCCCAAATAACATAGCTTTACTTTAAAGGAAGCAATGTCTTTATTTCTGAATAGTCATTTCCCTCATTCCCTCTTTGCTGATTACACAGACACCTGCGTAGCAGAGAGTCCGTGGCCTGGCCCAGAGTGGGCACAATTTGCATTAGTGTTATGATTATTTTTTCCTATTAGAATGACATGATCTCAACCAGGATTGATCCATGTCTATGCTTCCAAATACAGATCTTACTTTCCTTAATATTCCTTTATATCATGTTGCTTTATATTATACTTGAGGATAAGAACATGAATTGATTTTGAGTCCTTTTACCTAGAATTATAGTTTGAGACACTTCAAAGCAGACATCCAATTACACTCAGAGGAAAAATTTATAACAGTTCAGGAGAGGAACTGAACTGCTGGGTATTATACAAGCAGGTATTGCAGCATTTTGTTATAGCTAAATGGTTTCATCGAGATGCTGTATTGCTTTAATTCTATGGTGCCATCAATTTTAGGGCACATTATTAGTTGAGTCTCAATTTTTCCCCCTCCTGAGGAAAATACTTGATCTAACGTACAGATTCATGATAAATCATACACTGCCTTTAGAAACATTCCAAGATGAAATGCATCTTTAAAATTGAAGAAATGGATCGTAATTTGAGAGTGAAATGAGTCCACAGGATCTTACATGTGTTATGTTCAAGTTGACTTAAAATTATACTATTAAAAGAAAAAATTAACACAGAGCCTAATTACTTTCATTTGGGGGGGGACAGCTTCATTTTCTTTCTTTTTTTATTAATTGATAGCTGTATACATTAATGCAAACATGGGATACATTGTACTGTTTTCATATACAATTTGAAATACTTTCATCAAGCTGGTTAACATAGATTTCATGTCATTTGCTTAGTCATTGTATCATAACATTTATATTCTAGTTCTAGAAAAGTTCACTTGTACCCTTGTTAGATATATAGGTGATC
>CAUYQV010045913.1:0-15054 GCA_963574575.1 Galagoides demidoff
GTACAGTGTGGGGTTTTCACATGCAATCCGAAATACTTCCATCAAACTGATCAACACAGCCTTCATGTCATTTTCTCAGTTATTGTTTTAAAACGTTCTCATTCTACTCTTAGAGAGATTCACTTGTACCCCTGTAAGATAAGCCTCAGAAATGGTCCCTCCAATCCTCCTCCCTCCACCCATACCCCCCTCCCTTCTCCCTCCCTCCACCCCACATTCTTAGGCTATTTGTTATAGCTTTCATATAAAAGGTATAAATTAGTTTCATAATAGGGGTGTGTACATTCTTGTGATACTTTGCTCAGAAGAACATTCTCGATCCAAGTTTATTTTTGACAGAAACTTACCTTCCTTCTCCTGCCTCAGTGGTAGACATCTGGAGAATCTAGGAAGGGCATTTGGGAATTTTGCTTGTGGAGCTTCAGTAATGGTTAGGACTTTTGGTATAAATAAATGCTTTCTTTTGAATTGGATACAAATAGGTTCTTTATTTGTGAATTAGGGGCTTCTCTGTGTGAAAAATTTGGGTAGTCTGTAAATTCATTAACAGTAGGAAGGGAAGAAATTAACATGTGTTAGGGAAGGGTAATATTGGAATTCACTTCTGGGCAAAACTGGTTTGGCTCCATGCTAGTCTCCTGGGCTATGAATGTCTTTCTAGTATCCATATTAAAAAAAAAAAACAGTTAATTACTTAATATCTATTGTATGATCTCTGTATTTCAGAATGTTTTCTTAATTTTAGTCATTTATATATTATCAGTTTAGTCATATCTTGTATCTTTTACTTAGCTTGTCAACTTTAACTTGGCTTACCTTTTTTTTATTTAGCTTTGTCAGGGGAGTAATATCTTTGTAATCATAGGTTTGATTGCTAATTATATATATTAAATCACATTAAAATAAAACTTAAAAATTTAAACTTAGATGACATACAAAGAGTCATGTTATATATAACTGGTGCAGAATCCACGTTGGGAGGCATGTCACTAACTAGTATTAATATTTGATACATTTTTCTGATTTAGAGGCTCTAGAGTTGTTGGGCCAGATGCTTTTCCCTCAGTCTAATTTTTTTTTTTTTGGCTTTTTTCTCTCATTTAGAGAAAAAAAAAAACTTACATTAAGTGTATTCTAATGTAATCCATATCCCCATGATAGTCTAAGGGGCCTTTTAGAAACTGGTTAGACTGTACACAGAGGCAAAAATTTTAGCCTTGACCTTTCGAAGAATTTTTTGAGTGAAACTAGAAACAAATTATCCTTTGTCCACAGAGTGCTTTGTTTAATGTTATGCCTTATTTTGTTAAATCCTCTTATGTGTTGAAATCTCTTATATTAAGAAGCTAATGGTTTGTTAATAGAGATGATGATTAAAAAGTGATTTTCTTCATGCAGTTTAGACCCTTTACATTTCTTCTTTTATATTCCAAAGATTTATATAATGTAGCATGCAATATTTTAAAAAGAGTTTAATTCACTTTTCCCACAAATTGTGAAAGGAATATATTCGAATTGAAAACAGGGGAAACTGGCTTGGCCCCTGTGGCTCAAGCGGCTAAGGCGCCAGCCACCTACACCTAAGGTGGCGGGTTCAAATCCAGCCTGGACCGCCAAACAACAATAACGGCTGCAACCAAAAAATAGCCGGGCATTGTGGCAGGCGCCTGTGGTCCCAGCTACTTGGGAGGCTGAGGCAGGAGACTCGCTTGAGCCCAGGAGTTGGAGGTTGCTGTGAGCAGTGAAGCCACGGCACACTACCCAGGGGGACAGCTTGAGGCTCTGTCTCCAAAAAAAAAAGAAAAGAAAAGAAAAGAGGGGAAACTTACAAAAATAAATGAAAAAAAATCTCATTCTTATCTCTCAAATACAATGAGCTTATCTTTTTATTTTGGTCAAGGTTCACTCCCCCCCAGGCATAATTATTTCCTTATAGGTGTTCCAGTATTACTTCTTCAGTGGAAAATAGGGTTACAAGTGTGGGTTAATTTTATTTTATACTTTAAAAATTGTTGGAGAGATAAGCATATTTCCATATATTTACTGAGCATCTTTGAATTGCTTCATATTCAATAGTTTTTTCGTTAAATAGTCTTATTAGTAGATAAGAACCTTATCTGTTAGTTATATAACCCTTTGGTAGCTATTTGTTGCACATTCTTCTTTTTTTCTTTTTTTAGACGGAGTTTCACTGTGGTGCCCTCGGTAGAGTGCCGTAGCATCACAGCTCACAGCAACCTCAAACTCTTGGGCTTAAGTGGTTTTCTTGTCTCAGCCTCCCAAGCACCTGGGATTACACCCTCCTGCCACAACGTCTGGCCATTTTTTGTTGCAGTTGTCATTGTTATTTAGCCGGCCCAGGCTGGGTTTGAACCCACCAGCCTCGGTGCATGTGGTCGGTGCTGTAACCACTGTGCTATGGGCACTGATCCTACATTCTTCTTATTTGTCAGTAGTGTATTTTTCTTTCAGAATTGACACTTTTGGAGGGGTGGTGCTGTAGATATATCAGTGTTTTTTCTTTATGGCTGCTATGTTTTTGTCTTGCTTAGGAAAGTCTTTCCTACTCCATTATGAAATTATTTTTTAATATTTGTCCTGATTTTTATGGCTTTTAAAATAGTAGACTCTTAATCATATGCTATTTTAAAATTTGGTATGAGTTATTCTTTTTAGATGGATAGCCAGTTGATATGCCATCATTTTATAAACTCATCCATTTGTTTACCACTCATTTGAAATACAACCTTTATTATATTAAATTTCTATGTAAATGCTGTTATGGTATCTATTTTATGACTAAATGGTTTATATTTTGTACTTACAATGTACAGGTTTTGTTCTAAGAGCTTTAATAGTATGTTTTAGTACTTGATAACGCAAATCTTCACTTCATGTTTTTCAAAAATTTCTTTGGTATTCTCACAAATTTATTCTTCTAGATGAACCTCAGAATCAGCTTACCATTTAAATAAAGATCTATTGTAATAACATCTTCCTACGTCTCCTTTATGCTTATTAGCTTAATTTAACCTGCCATCCTCTCTTGCCTAGACTGTCTTATAACATACCTACAAGAGGGTTCTTTTTAAAACATAAAGTATGTCATTCCTTTACTTAAGTCCTTTTAATGTCTTCTGTCCCTGTTTTTCGTTTATCTATTGCTGCATAATAAGCTACACCAAAGCTTTTTTTTTTTTAATTTTATTGAATGGTAACTATGTACATTAATGCACTTCTGGGGTACAGTGTGGGGTTTTCGCATGCAATCCAAAATACACCAAAGCTTTGTAGTCTAAAAAGAACCATTTTATTTTCTCACAATTTTGGAGGGGCAGGAATTCCTGACAAGTTCAGCTAGGCAGATCATCTCTGTTCCATATGGTATTGGCTGAGGCTGGAGAGTCCCTTTCAGTATGGCTGCTTCAGTCACGTGTCTGGCATCCTAGAGCTTCTTGGCCTGCTTCTCTACAATGGCATCTCATTCTTCAGACTCTGCATGTGGCCTGGGCATCTCACAGCATGGTAGTCTCAGAGTAATCTCAGTTTTTATATGGCAGCTGGCTTCTGGGAGGAGGGAAATAAAAACTGTCAGACCAATTCAGAGTTGTGCCTGGAACTGCATAGTGTGCCTTCTGCCATATTTTATTGGTCAGAATAGTCACTGGACCTGTTAGATGCAAGGAGGTGAGAACTATATTCTATTTTTTTTTTTTTTTTTGAGCCAGAGTCTCGCTGTGTCACCCTCAGTGGAGTGCTGTGGCATCACAGTTCACAGCAACCTCCAACTCTTCGGCTTAAGTGATTCTCTTGCCCCAGTCTCCCAAGTAGCTGGGACCACAGGTACCCACCACAGCACCCGGCTATTTTTTGGTTGCAGTTGTTTAGCTGGCCCAGGCCAGGTTCGAACCCACCACCCTCGGTGTATGTGGCTGGTGTTGTAACCACTGTGCTACGGGCACTGAACCTATATTCTACTTATTTATTTATTTATTTATTATTATTATTTTTGAGACAGAACTTCACTCTCTGGTCCTTGTTGGAGTGCTGTGGCACCACAGCTCACAGCAACCTCCAACTCCTGGACTTAAGTGATTCTCTTGCCTCAGCCTCCCAAGTAGCTGGGACTACAGGCGCCCGCCACAATGTCCAGCTCTTTTTTGGTTGTAGTTGTCATTGTTGTTTGGCAGGCCCGAGCTGGATTCAAACCAGCCAGCTTTGGTGTATGTGGCCATTGCCTTAGCTGCTTGAGCCACAGGGCTGAACCTATATTCTACTTTCTTTTTTTTGAGACAGAGCCTCAAGCTGTCCCCCTGGGTAGAGTGCTGTGGCATCACAGCTCATAGCAATCTCCAACTCCTGGGCTCAAGCGAGTCTCCTGCCTTAGCCTCCCAAGTAGCTGGGACCACAGGTGCCCACCACAAAGCCCAGCTATTTTTTGGCTGCAGCCGTCATTGTTGTTTGGGTGGGCCCAGGCTGGATTCGAACCTACCACCTTAGGTGTATGTGGCTGGTGCCTTAGCCACTTGAGCCACAGGCGCCGAGCCTATATTCTACTTCTTCATGAGGCAAAGTGGCAAGGTCCTGCAAGGAGAGCATGTTGGATAAGAGATACTATGACTGTATTTGGAAAATATAATCTGCTATCTCATCAAACTAAAAATAAATTCAAAGTTCTTAAAATGGCCTAAAGGATTTTTGTGATCTGACTCTTGCTTCTCAAATCTCTGACTTCATCTCTTACCTTTTCTTCTTTTGTTCCTTTTGGGCTAGTCACATTGGGTTCCTTGGTAGGCTTTTTTTTTTTTTTTTTTAAGAGACAGAGTCTCACTTTATCACCCTTGGTAGAGTGCAATGGTGTCACAGCTCACAGCAACCTCCAACTCCTGGACTTAACTGATTCTCTTGCCTCAGCCTCCTGAGTGTTGGGGTGCAGCCCCCCATACCTAAACATATTCTCAGAGTAAGAAGCTTAGAGTCACATTCCTCAGGGAGCACTTGAGAATAGACTACTGTGCTTAGGTACCGGGGG
Source organism: Galagoides demidoff (assembly GCA_963574575.1). Lineage (NCBI taxonomy): Eukaryota > Metazoa > Chordata > Mammalia > Primates > Galagidae > Galagoides > Galagoides demidoff. The sequence goes on from CAUYQV010045913.1 coordinate 5,033, forward strand.
CTGCACCCCAGCACCTGAGTAGCTGGGACTACAGGTGCTCGCCACAATGCCTAGCTATTTTCTTGTTGCAGTTTGGCCGGGCCCCGGTTCAAACCCGCCACCCTCGGTATATAGGACCGGCGCTTTACTCACTGAGCCACAGGTGCTGCCCTCCTTGCTAGACTTTAAATTACCATGCTCGGTCCAATTTCCGATCCATTGTACTATCAATGCTGTGTTGAATGCTCTTCTTCAGATCTTTACATGGGTCTTTGTATTCTTATGCTTCATTTAGATTTCTTCTCGAATGTCACATCTCCAGAGAGCTTTCCCTGACCACCTTATCTAATACATTCATTCTTGGTTACTTGGAACTCCTTAATAATCTTCTTTTTTGGGGGGAGTATGTGTCGGAGGGTGGAGTGCAGTGGTGTGATTATAACTCACTGCAGCTTTTAATTCCTGAGCTCAAGCAAACCTCTTGTCTTAGCCTCCCTCGTAGCTGGCCCTACAGGTGCATGCCACAATTCCTGGTTAAAATTTTTCTTATTCATAGATTCTATGTTGCCTTAGCTGCTTGAGCCACAGGGCTGAACCTATATTCTACTTTCTTTTTTTTTTTTTTTTTTTTTTTGAGACAGAGCCTCAAGCAGCTATAGGCTCTTTATAGGAGCCTATAAAATATACATACACATACACACACTGGTCAGTGCTTTGTAACAAACTATCATAAACATAGTGGCTTAAAACAATACAATGTTTCTGTGTGTCAGGAGTCTGGGTATTGGTCAGCTAGGTTCTCAGTTTCTTACCAGGTTGAAATCAGGGTGTCAGTTGGGGACACAGTCTTGTCAGAGGCTTAGGGTTCTCTTCCAGGTGCACTGATTGTTGGCAGAGGGTTCAGGGGACTCTGGGGATACAAGATGTTTAGGAACCCCAACCCATACATATGCTTAATGATTAAATCTAAAAATTAGGTAAATTTGCTTACCTAGTCCCAGGCAGTGTTGGCCACTCCCTAGGTCAGAGGTAGGACCCTGTTCAAGTCTTAGCATATTGAAGTTGGGGAAACTTCTTGGACTGAGTAGCAAGCCTATTGCCAAGTAAGGAAGAGTACAGCTGAGTTGTGCATGCCACGTTCTTCTCAATTTTATTACTCTGATTGACTAAAGGGGGATCATGGAAAGAGAATAAAGGAAATGTGAAGAATGACTCTCAGATCTCAGATGTGGGAAACTGTGAATTGTGGTACTATTAACTAAGGTAGGAAACATGGTGGGATAATTATGAATTAAGCTTTGGGAACACTGAGGTTGAAGTGCTTACAAGTTACACATGTGGGGAACCAAATAGAGGAAATAAGCCTGAAGCTCAGGAGGGAGGTTTACACAAAAGGTGCAGGTTTGGTAATATTTTAGTTTTCTATTGCTTTGTAACAAACTATCATAAACATAGTGGCTTAAAACAATACAATGTTTCTGTGTGTCAGGAGTCTGGGTATTGGTCAGCTGGGTTCTCAGCTTCTTACCAGGTTGAAATCAGGGTGTCAGTTGGGGACACAGTCTTGTCAGAGGCTTAGGGTTCTCTTCCAGGTGCACTGATTGTTGGCAGAGGGTTCAGGGGACTCTGGGGTACAAGATGTTTAGGAACCCCAACCCAGATGTTTCCATTCCATGTGTTAGAGTGGTTAATCTTTCCCACCCAGAGCCCTGATCTTGGCTTAGCAGACCTACCTTGCTTGGGAGTTCAGCCTTCTTAGAAGCCAGCATATATAGATATAGATAGATGATACAGATCTCTATCTCTGATATGTAACACATACATATGGGTGCATATAAATTCATGCTAGTTCTGCCCTCCTGCCACCGGAGAGGAGAGCCTTTTTATGTGTTTTCAGGGAGGCACTCTGGCCTTCAGATACAGCTTTCAGTGGCAGTTAATCAGCTTTTTCTTATCTTTTCTCTCCCAGAGCTCAAAGAGTTTAGTAATATTCTTTGAATTCCATTGTTCTGTTGTTACTATTTCTTAGTCATTGCCAACTGTAGAACCCCCTCTTAGCATCTGCACTGGAAGCCTAGTGCAGGATGTTTACTCAGGTGTCTCTTTGGGATCAGCACCTGGGAACAAGGATAATTGGGGAGAGGTAGAATTCATGGTGCAATGTAGGCAAGCCCATCAGCTTTGGCCAACTTCCCAGGGGAGCTGTGAAGCTAGAAGGGCCCTTTTGAGTTGGTTGCCCAGAATTGGATATGGTGTCCAGGCCTTCATATTGCCATATCAATCATTCCTTGAATGTGAGCTACCTGTGGAAGAGTGTGATCTTGAGCAGGATTGTTCTCTGCAGGTGAGGCTGTCCCTGAAGGAGCTGTCTTTCCTTGAATGAGAAGGTGGGCAGCACCTCAGGGTCTACCCCAGTTCTTCTGTATCTATTAAGTAGTTTGTTTTTTATTATCATTATGAGCTCTTGGATTTAAACACAAAGTATTTAGCAACCTTTCTGTTGACTTACATGTATAGAAAAGTCTGTATGTTGTAAATACACAGCTCAATAAATGTTCACAAAGTAAACCAATATATCCAGTGCCCAGATCAAGAAATAAAACAATACTAGCATTCCAGAAGTCCCCCCTCCTTTGTATTTTCTTCCAGTCACTACCTTCCAAGGATCTTTGCTATCCTGACTTCTAAATCATAGGATGCATTTAGTATGTTTTTGGAGTTTATGTAACAATTGTGCAGTATATCTTTTGTTCACACTTCTGTCAGTATTTGTGAAATTAAGTTTGTAGTTTAAAGTTATTCTCATTACTTTTATAATTTTTATATACTATTTTTTTTAACCATTTCTGCTATTCGTAGACATTTGGATTGTTTCCAGTTTCTGGAAATTAAAAGTGCTGCTGTAAGCATTGTTGTATATGTCTTTTCATGGACATATATACACATTTTTGTTGGGCGTATATTTAGTGAAATTGCTGTGTGTATGTTCAGTTTTAGCAGATAATGTCAGTTTCCAAGACTATTACTGATTTAGTAGTGTGTAAGATTTCCATTTGCTCCTCTTTTTAGTGGATATAGCCCTCCAGGGTTTATAACTGAGAATTGTGTGTATTTACTAAGGTCTTTCATTAGCAGGTTCTGAACTCTAATCTTTTGTTGTCTTGAAGCTGCAAGGCTTTCAGACTCTGCTCTGCTTTTCAGGTTTCTGACTTAGCCTGTTACACTCTTCCACCCATTTCTGAACATGAGACCCCCTCAGGTCTTCAGTTTTCTCTGTCTATCCCTCTGTGAACGCTGGAATCTCCCATTGTTTCTCTTTCCCTCAGTAGAGGGATTTTGCCTAGGAGAGCCTTATTTTTCAATCTTTCTGCTTAAATTTTGCAAATGCCCCAAGGAAAAAGCAGCTGCAGAAGATCACCTTACCTCACCATAGCTTACTCCTTTTGGAATTCTCATTCCTTCTGTAGCTCTCTGAATTCTTTAAACAGATGGTTTTTATATTTCATCTTTTGTTAAAAAATAAGCAGGGGGAGGGAAGTGTTGTTTTTCTATAAATTACTCTGTTCTACTTGGGAGCAGTAGTATGGATTTAAACAGTTTGATGTTTCAATAAATTAAAATTGCTGTCCTTAATAGTGTTGATGTTATTACATTTTTGGCCTGTGGGACCTCTTTAAAATTCATACCTAAGTATTTTTGACTCCATTCTTAATTAGTGTGTGTTATGGTTTGATATGACAAGATGTTCTAGGCTCCTCAGGTACCTTTTTGCCCCAGACATGGAATTAGCTGTTTTCTATCAGGGTCCTGATTCCTTTTACTGGGTAATGTGGGAAATGGTATTTCAAGATTACAGTTGGAGAGGGAGTACTATGGGATTGGTTATTAGTCATTATTATGATGGGATTATATATTTATAGGCATGTTCATTGGACATAGGTGGAAATGTTTTTTTTTTTTTTTCCTGGCCAGGGCCAGTTTTGAACCTGCCACCTCTGGTATATGGGGCTGGCACCCTACTCCTTTACTCCTTTGAGCCACAGGTGCTGCCTGGAAATGTTTTTTAAATATGAAATAAAATACATTGAGTTCATAGAGATACTTCCAATTCAAAGACTACAGTTTTCCTTACCATTCTTCTTACCTCCTATGCTGAGATTCTAAGTTTTTAATGAGACTAGTAGTGATAGAATTAAAATGCCAGATAATTATTCATGTCCTTGATCCTGCACTGTATATAGGATCAAGATTTATGTTCAATTTTTTTTTTTTTTTGTAGAGACAGAGTCTCACTTTATCGCCCTGGGTAGATGCCATGGCGTTACACAGCTCACAGCAACCTCCAACTCCTGGGTTTAGACAATTCTCTTGCCTCAGCCTCCCGAGTAGCTGGGACTACAGGTGCCTGCCACAAGGCCCGGCTATTTTTGTTGTTGTTGCAGTTTGGCCCGGGGCTGGGTTTGAACCTGCCACCCTCGGTACATGGGGCTGGCACCCTACTCACTGAGCCACAGGCGCCGCCCATATCTTCAATTTTTTTTTTGTCCCTAGAGTATCTTCCACTAATAGTATACAGTCAATATAATTTGAAATCACTTAGAATAGTTCTTCTCTTTGTGATTATACCATTAAAGAATTAGATACAAATTTCAGTTCGTTTATTTATTTATTTATTTATTTATTTATTTTGAGCTGGAGCCTCTAGCTATCCCCCTGGGTAGAGTGCCATGGCATCACAGCTCATAGCAACCTCCAACTCCTGAGCTCAAGCGAGTCTCCTGCCTCTGCCTCCCAAATAGCTGGGACCACAGGCGCCCGCCACAACGCCCAGCCATTTTTTGGTTGCAGCCATCATTGTTGTTTGGCAGGCCTGGGCTGGGGATTCGAACCTGCCACCTTAGGTGTATGTGGCTGGCGCCTTAGCCGATTGAGCCATAGGCACTGAGCCAGGCTATGCTTTCAAAACCAAACATTAATGGATAGTTGTTACAGGGACTGATTCTGTAGGAAATGGTATTTCTTGTGCTATGTGTTATCATTTAAGGACAATTTTGGTTTTGGTTTTCCCCAGGATGGCTCACTGATATGAAGATGTTTGGAAAATCTGCCCTACAGAGAAGAGTATGATTTCAGAAATGATGAAACAATGAACAAGAATCTGATGTTCATAACCTGTGGGTTTTAAATTTTATGCAGTTAAAAGGTGTAAAGATTAGGCTCAGCACCTGTGGCTCAAGCAGCTAAGGCGCCAGCCACATACACCTGAGCTGGTGGGTTCGAATCCAGCCTGGGCCCGCCAAACAACAATGATGGCTGCAACCAGAAAATAGCCAGGTGTTGTGGCAGATGCCTGTAATCCCAGCTACTTGGGAGGTGGAGGCAGGAGGATTGCTTAAGCCCAGGATTTGGAGGTTGCTGTGAGCTGTGATGTCATAGCACTCTACCCAGGGCAATAGCTTGAAGCTCTGTCTCAAAAAAAAAAAAAAAAGGATGTACGGATTTATCTTACAAAGTGGAACACACAGTAGGACACATAGGTAAATGATTTGTGTGGTGTTTGGTCATCTGACAGACACACAGTTTGACTCCCTGGTGCTCATTGGTTCTGCTGTGATAATACCTCATTAATTCCGACCTTACAAGCCAGATTTGGGGATGAATCAGATTGAAAAGACTCAAGGCTAAGCTGGGCATGGTAGCTCACACCTGTAATCCAAGCACTCTGGGAAGCCAAGATGGGTGGATTGCCTGAGCTCAGGAGTTTGAGACCAGGCTGAGCAAGAGTCTCTAAAAATAGCTGGGTATGGTGGTGGTCACCTTTAGTCTCAGCTGCTTGGGAGGCTGAGGCAAAAGGATACCTTGAGCCCATGAGTTTGAGGTTGCTGTGAGCTGTGACACCACATCACTCAACTGAGGGTGACAAAATGAGACTCTATCTCATAAAAACAAAAACAAAAACGAAAAGGAAAAAAGAAAAAGACTCAAGCCTGAAGCTTATGTTGCCATATTTGATAAACTGCTCAATAAGCTAAGAGTTGCCCATGGTTGAGGGAAGAATGGCCAAAGAGAACGTGCAGGTCTTGAGGAGAAGCACTGAATAAAGAAAAGTCATCAAGAGGCTAAATATAATTTCTGTAAGGTACCCATCAGATTTCCTACAGGCCTCCATAGAGCAACATTTGATCCACCTGTAGTATGGTCTAGAAAGAACATTAGAGCTGCCTTTCTTGTAAAACATTGTCTTCTTCCCAGAGTGGGCCACCCATCAACCTTCTACTACATAAAGGTCAGGACTAGAATAGAACTTTGCAAAGATCTGTTTAACAAAGGTGATCGAAGACAGTTGCCCCATTGTCTTGGTTGAGAAGGAGCCCTGGTTTTCTTTCCACAGGCAGACAAGCTGCTTCTGCTAGAGACTCTAGACAACATCTCTGACTCATCATGAGCAGAATTCACAAGCCTTCCTCTCCCCAAGTACTTACTCTCACAAGTACCTCTCCGATCATGAACAGGGAGGATGATGAATACGGCTGGAACATTCTGCATCTTGTACTTGATAAATTTACCCACACATCAGCTAGGATGTTCGCTGATCCATCTCCAGTATTTTGGAGATGAAGAGGGAAGAGGAAAGGAATTCAACGGGCCCTGACATCCTGGGACACCTGGCCTGCTGGCCTTGAAAGTGAGGGTTTTGCCTGGCCTCCTTCCCAGAGGTCATTGGTCAATGTGTCTGTTCTTATTCTCCAGAAATCTAAGTGCTTTAGTGAGAAACTATTTGCAAAATGTGCGTAAGTCCATGTACTTTCAGGCTGGGTACAACAAGGCAGTGAAGTGCCTCATGGAATAAAAAGAGTCCCCCTCACTAAGAGAAGTGAAGGGCTTGTTTTCCGATAAGACTTCCGCCTTCTTCCATCAATGGGTCTCCAAAGTGCTTCTCAATGAGTAAGTGTCCATTTACACTTGTGCTTTGTGATGGCAATATTTCATGAAAAAAAATCCTGCATATAATATATCCTAATATCATATATCCATGTGGATCTTTCCAGTGAATTAATTGTGCTAATTCCTGCTCTGCTAGAGAAATAAATACTTTTGCAAAACCTTTACCTTCCCTAGTAGTCTAATCTTAGGTCAACATAGCAGCAACACCTGCCAAAGAGAAAAACCGTGATAATCCCAGATTAAATAGCACTAATGTTATTTTTTTGTGGGCCAGAAGGATTGTCCAGAGGACCAGGGGTAACAAGGATTTATGAGGGTGGGTAGACCCTGCAGAAGATTGCACTATAATAACATTTTGTTTATATCAGGCAAAGGGGACAATATATGCTTTCAATAAGAGCAAAATTCAGAATGGAAGATAGGAATACTTTGCATTTGTGGAGTGCATTGTGACATGTGAGTTACGTTTATATACAAGAACTTGTCTGCCTGCAACAAGTTTCCTGGGTGCGTGTTATTAACCCCTTCTCATGGATGAGGAAACTGAAGCTCAGAAAGGTGAAGTGACTCAGCTAGGAGGTTTAGAGAACTGGATTTAAAATCTTGGTGTTTTGGTAAACAATCCCATCTATCCCTGGACAAGAGACAGGAACAGAACCTTCTCTGATGAAGGCAGATGAATGGCTAATAAACATGTGAAAAAATGCTCCTTGTCCCTGATCATCAGAGAAATGCAATTCAAAACCACCCTGAGATAGGGTCTAAATCCGGTGAGAATAGACCACATCACAAAGTCTGTGCTGAGTCTTCCTCATGAGTGTTTTCTTTTATCTGTTTCCTTGCCCTAACTTTCCTTTCACTTCCTCTTGCTCTTTAAGTTACTGTGCCTCTCTGGACTAGGGTTTTGATGAGTGCTTTTGGTATAGGACCAGAAGGATGAGAAGATTGAAGAGGAAGAAGGCAAAAAACAAAGATAAAAAAAAAATAAAAGAAAAGAAAAAAGAGAAAGGAGAGGGGGTGGGTAAAAGGGAATAAAGACAAAAAGAAGAGAGGCACAGAAAAAGGGAGAGAGGAGCAATATAGGTGTGCAGGAGGGAACTTTGACCCAACCTTAAGAACCCCCAACCTCTGGGGGTGCCAGGTTGGGTGGTTCCCTTGAAGTCAATAGTTCTTTGCTAGCCTGTTCAGACACAGTACCCCACTTCCACCAAGTAGAGAGGAAAGACAAAATAAATGCTATAAATCAAACCAAAACAAGCAAGCAAAAAACTTTATGGGGAAAAAAACAAATAAGGGTAGAAATACTAGCAAAAATGAAGTTCTAATTGTTAAAAAAAGCAACAATGGAAAATTATATTTAAACTAGAAAAGTGAAGAAAAAAAGGAAAGAAAAGAAAAGAAAAATCTATAGGGAAAATGTTGAAATTAAAAAACAAAAACAGTGAATAAAACAAAAACAAAGCAGTGTAAATATCTTGCTGAATATTGTCTGGGCAACAGGTGAGCTTCTGGGGTATGAGATATTAATCACAATGCTGATAATGGCTGTACGAGATGGAGACTGGAGGCTTCTGCTGATTTCTCAAATCCCACAGGGTGGAGAGCCTAAATCTCTCCTCAGCCTGCTTGAAAGGCACTTTAAACTGCTAACCTTGGCCAAGCAGAAGCTTTCCCAGGAAAGCACTTGTCACTGGGATCACTCCTAAAGTGACTATCCACTTACCCAGTGTGCCAAAACCTGTCTCACTCTATGCCCCTGAGGGCCAAGGCTGTAAGGCATCTCAGTCCCCACCTTTAGGCTTCTCAGTCACTAGCTTACTTGCCCCTGCCCGATCCTTGCTCTGCCACCCTGAGGGTGGAGCTTGCCAGGGCAGTTCTACCACAATGGCTCCACACAACCCACAGCCAAGCACTATTAGCTCCATCTGGCTCAGTGGCTCAGTCTGGGGCTGTAGACAATACTTAAAGTCTTCTGCACTCTTGCCCAAGTTCTCCCAAGGTAGTTCAACTGAGTGCCAAGTCCATAAGAAACCAAAACAGCTCTCAGGTAAGGCCTTTTGAGTTTGCAGTCTCACTGCTGTTGTACTTACAGCTGCTGGTGGGATTAGACTGAACAAACACATGCAAACACTTGCCAGTTAGTTCTTCACTGCTTTTGTCCTCCTCATGGGGTTCAGAAGTCTCTCGCTGACTCCATGTGTCCCAAAAGGGATGTTTCTGGGCAGATCCCACCAGCCAGAGATGCCTGGAGTCTTCTCTCCCCACACTCATTGTGCCCAGTTGAAAGGAAGCTGTTACTTGGCCACCATCTTCCACATCACAAAATTTCAAAGCTGCCTATGCTGGCGTGGTTGTGGAGAGAAGGGAACACTTTTACACTGCTGGTGGGACTGCAAACTAACCCAACCTTTTTGGAAGGAAGTATGGAGAATTCTGAAAGAACTTAAATTAGACCTCTCATTTTATCCTGCAATCCCATTACTAGGCATTTACCCAGAAGAAAATAAATCATTTTATCATAAGGACATTTGCACTAGGATGTTCATTGCAGCTCAATTTACAATTGCCAAAATGTGGAAACAGCCTAATTGCCCACTAATCCAGGAATGGATTAACAAGCTATGGTATATGTATACCATGGAATACTGTTCAGCCATTAAAAAAGATGGAGACTTTACATCTTTTGTATTAAACTGGATTGAGTTGGAATTCATTCTTCTTAGTAAAGCATCACAAGAATGGAGATGCAAGAATTCAATGTACTCAATTCTAATATGAAGGCAGTAGATGATCTAATACAAGGTGGGGGGTAGGGGAATAAGGTAGCAGGGAGAGGGGAGGTGGGAGGGGGATGGGGGGTCATGGTATATGGCCACCTCTTGGGGGTGGGACACAATTATAAGAGGGACTTTACCTAACAAATGCAATCAGTGTAGAACCTAATTCTTTGTACCCTTAATGAATCCCAAACAATAATAAATAAATAAAATAGCAGCACCACACCCCCCAATCTTGGTGTTTTGTTTTCTACTTCAATGGTATTTTTTCAATAATAAGAAACATCTAGATGTTACTTTACGGTTGATGTTGCTTTATGA
>CAUYQV010045916.1:0-15111 GCA_963574575.1 Galagoides demidoff
TCATTTTTTATTTTTTTAAAATTATTTACAATTAATTCCTTGGTGGGGGTGGGGGGACGGGGGTGCATTGGTTGTGCGGAGGGTGGGGCTGGGGGACGGAAGAGCACAGAGAGGGAAGGAGGGATGGGGTGGGGTCTCGGTGTGGGACACACCTTTTGGGGGCAAGGCATAATTGTAATGACTTTCTAAATTACAAGAACAATATTTAATTGGCTTATTTGTAATAATCTAAGAAACCTATCAAACATGCTCAAAAGATACTGTATTTACACCATAAACCTGGACCCCACATACATCTTCCCCATCATAGTGAATAGCCCCTGTGTTTTGCTCAAGACAAAAATCTAAACATTATCTTTTCCCCTACAACCAATCCATCAGGAGAGCCAATAAAATTTATCTATAATTACATTATAAATATACTCACATTGCTCCATCTTTACTAACTATCCCATCCGCTCACATTTTAAACATCTACAGTTGCCTTCTACTGGCTTTTTATTGTGTCAAATATCTATTTTCCAGGTAACATCCACATTGACATTTTAAAAATGAAAATCAGATCATATGCTCATTTGAAAGTATCTTGTAGCTTCCCATTTTCCTCAGGATAAAATCCAACATCTAACTCTCGGTTTACAAAATTCTTAAAACGTTTTGAGCCCTCTCTCCTGTCTCATCTCACCCCACTTTTTCTTCATCTCTGTACCCATCAATTTTATTGTGTCCATTAGAGTTTTCAAGCCATTTTTTTTTTAACCTAAGGTATATGTTACATAGTATCAGGGTTTACCACTACCCCGTTCTTTTCTGGCTCTCTGCTTGTGAAGTTTCACTGCTAAGCCACTCTTTCAATTGAAAAAAGATATTTGTTAAAATCTGGCCATAAAATAAGAACAGAATGACATCCACCTGCAGACTAATTAAGTGAAAAACCTGTACATGGTTCTCTAGTCCTTCTTTCCTTGCCTATCAATGAAGGCCTTGTGTTGCACATGGCACAGACTAAAAAGAGTAGAATTTCCAGCAGGTGAAGCCTAAGCTGGAGATTCCAAGTGGTGTGATGAAACAGAATATTTGCCTTACTTCTGCTGAGTAAGAAGTAAGAGAAGGAATCATGAGAAGGAATCTTCAGGGGTGTCCAACTGCAGCCTGCGGGCCACATGCAGCTTGTTTGAGGCCTGTTTTGCTTACTTGTTGTGTCAGATATAGTGAAAATTATGTTCGGACTTTTTTTTTTGGCTCATCTTTTGTTAGTGTTTGTGTATTTAGTGTGTGATCCAAGACAACTCTTCTTCCAATGTTCAGCAGAAAAAAAAAGTTTGGACACCCCTTAAACCATTTTCAATTTAGCCTTTCCCAAATATTATATCACCTGATAGTCTCTGAATAAGCTACTGTTTTTACTTTAAAAGACTTTTTTCCTCATCATTCCATACTTTACTTCTTGTCATGTAGATTTTAATTTACTAATAATACATCTTAAATACCTACTATGATTGCACATTCAAAATTGGCACTGCGGCCACCTTACCCCCCAATGTTCTTTCAAACATGTTCTCCACATCTCTATCTGATATTTTTCTGGTTCATTTATTTATTTCTTTGTTTGTTTACACTCTATCTCCCCTTAGTCCAGACAAAATAACCTTGAGTTTTATTTGCTGCTTTAATCCTGGCCCATCAGAAGTGATCAAAAATATTTTTTCAGTATCTGTGAAATGAGTGATTGTAATTTTTCTTATTTTGTGCTAAACTTTCTTATTTTGTGATTCCATTTTTATAGCACCAAAGTAATAAATAGATGAAGTCAAAAGGTCAATAATTACCCGCAGAGTCAATTCAACCAGCGTCTGACAACCTTGTGGAATTATATGTAGGCTTAAGAAAAAGGTACAATAGCATTTCTCCTGTGGATGACTTCAACTTTATTTTTCATAGGAAAAAAAAAAGTATATTCTCCCAGAGGTGCTTACATAAGTAACACAGCATAATCATTTTGATATTTGAATAATAATATAAAAAACAGCTTCTTACAAGTCCCAGCAAATATCCCCATAAATAAAGCCGTATTATGCATGTACCTTATGTGTGTGGTGCCTGAAGGTACCTTAAAGGGATACTACAAAAAGCATGAAATCACTGAAAGCTTTCATTTCTAAAAGCATCCAAGGCATACATCAGAGATAAAGATCACTGAGCTATGTTTGTCTGCCTTATGGTGTTAATTAAACGCCAATATTTTTTTCTCTTGAGAAGCTCAAAATTAGATTCACATTCTCCTCTGAGAAAGACAAGATCACATTCTCCTCTGAGAAAGACAAGATCAGAAAATATATTTGTCACATGGTATAGGCCTCCCACCCTTATGTGAAATCCCCCGGAGATATTTTTCATTTACATATTTCTCAACTATTATTTAAGGTTGTAATTTTTTTTAAGTACTGTATATATTTTATCAGGGTGACAAATCTTCCAATTTCATAGAACTTAAAAATGAAGCAGTTAAGGTTAGATATCGTTTAATGTGAGTTTGTGTAATATTAAAATTCAACCTATATCTTTCACTGGTGATAAAACTATGTTTATTTACAGAGTACATACTATCTATGTACTTATTAAATGAGCTAGGTGCTATGGAAGATAGCAAAGCACAGCACACAACCTTGGTATTAAAAAACACTTAAGGCCATGAAATTAAATTTAATTATATGAAGTTTTAAGGCCCTAATATAAGCTAGCATATATTCAAGGATTACCCTGGAGGCAGGGACAGTTTCTGGGATGTTATTAGCTATTATCAGGGATGAGAATGAAGGTGTATGTTAAAAATTCTAAGTTATCACACAAGCATCCTAAAGATATAGAAACAAAAGCCAGTTTTTTAAGAGGTGACTTCAGGAAAGCCTTCAAATATATGAAGTACAATATTGTTACTGCAACTGAAATGATGTCAGATGCTGCTCTTAATAGTCCAGTTATCTGGATTTCTTCTTCTAGCCAGAATGGAGAAACAGAAACTAGACTACTATCTGCTACAATTTGAATGTTGCTTCCAAAACCCATGTTGAAATTTAACTGTGGCTCGGCGCCTGTGGCTCAATCGGCTAAGGCGCCAGCCACGTACACCTAAGGTGGCGGGTTCGAATCCCCAGCCTGGGCCCGCCAAACAACAATGATGGCTGCAACTAAAAAAAAAAAAAAAAATGGCTGGGCGTTGTGGAGGGCGCCTGTGGTCCCAGCTACTTGGGAGGCTGAGGCAGGAGACTCGCTTGAGCCCAGGAGTTGGAAGTTGCTATGAGCTGTGATGCCATGGCACTCTACCCAGGGGGATAGCTTGAGACTCCGTCTCAAAAAAAAAAAAAAAAAAAAAAAAGACAATGTTTATTAAGAACTGCTCACATGAAGGATTTATTGAAAAGTTTACCAAACAAACCCTGAACAGTACTCTTCTAGACTGTAAAGGGACATGGCCCCAGTTCATGCTTCTAAGTCCCTAAAGAATTTTCTCTGACGTGTAAGGTGTGTTTTTGTTATAGAGATGTCTTACTTTATCCCTGGAATAAGGCTATAGGCATGTGGAGGAAAAATCCTCAGAACCAAAACTAGAGATCTGGGTTTGAGTTCTGCCTCCACGTTAAGTATAAGGTTAAGGAGGGGTAATAAAACCTATGCCTTCCCGTGGATTATGATGAAGATTTGTTACTGATGTGTGGAGGGAAACACCCAGCACCACGTGTGGCATATGCAAAGTGATCGTATGTGTTAGATGAATCTGAATGGTAAAGAAGTTGAGTTACATCTTCTAACTTGCATATATTTGCTGTGTGCATAGCAAGAGCTCATTATATTTACTTGATATTATAATAGATGCTTGACTTTCACAATAAACATGAGGCTCTGCCCCGATGTGTGGAGAGGCATAAGGCATGTGTAAAACATCATGTAAAAACAGAGATACCAGTATGAACAAGGATCCCTTAAATCTTCCTGGGGAAATAAAAAACAATCTCAGAGAAGACAACTCATGAGCTGAGGCATAAATAATAAACAAGAGTTTTATCAGATGGACCAGAGTTCAAGTAAGGTGAGGAGAGACCTGTAGACAGAGGACAGAGCCTACGCTAGGTATAAGGGAAAATGGCACGGTAAGAGCATGACAGCAGGTCAGTGTCACCAGGCTGCAGGAGGAAAAGAGCCAGGAGGTGAGAGATAAAGATCAGATTATGAAGGCTGGAGTGTGCCTTACTAAGAACTTGGACTTCACCTTCCAGGCAAGTCTTCACTAAAGACTTACTAAGTCTCGGAATAACTAGTGTACCTTCTGAAACATATAGATTCCATGGAATTAGTTTGGAAAAGTTTTAAATTAATAAGACTAGAGTTGAGCCAAGATAAGTAAACAAACATACATACAAGGTCAGACAATTAAGTTTACAAACCTATCCTAGAAAAAGTGCTATATACCTCATTGCTGAATATCACTATGGTCACCTTTGAAGTATTCCCCTAGTATTTTATTCATAAAATATTTTATAATTTTTCATTAAATTTATTTTTATAAGTTGCATAATTGCACTGATTTTATGAATATAATCTTTTTTGAAATTATATTTCTTATTTAGTTTTTGCTCATGCTTGTATTTGCTGTTATAAATTCATACTTAATCTTAAATTCCAATACAGTAGTTCTGAGGTCTTAGTTCTTGGTTATAGAATTAACCAAAGGTTTTGGACCAGGAATGTTCAACTTGCCTAGACAAACCAACTGAAAGAAAGCAATATTTAGGAAACTTTGTATCACTATTAAGCCCTTCTCAAAATTTCTTTCCAGGTTCTTCCCATACTCCTTTTCTGACATTTGGCTCTAGTTATTAGTAATATTTCCTATTATACTACACACCTAAATTTGTGCATACACTGGTAAAAGATAGATTTCACATTATTTAGGAGCAATGACTAAAGAGGACTAATTTCCCTCCCTCTAAATCCTAGGATCTCGCCACATCTAGCTAACAATGAAAGGGATAGAAGCTGAAAGCATTAACATCCGGAGAGCTGCATGTGTGGAAAAGATAGAAATAAGTTGCCTCGCCAGCCCCAAAGAGCTAGGTTCTGTTTAAACCTGCTGACCACTCTGAAGCAGGAAACAGGAAGTAGACCACAGGTTCATCCCTTAAAAGACCACTAGGAACCAGGTTGCAACTCTTCACCTTTTAGAGAGCAAGTAGTAGGTGAGTTAAGAAAATGGTGGACAGAAGAGGCAGGTATGATGCAGAGAGAAGGGGCCAAAAACTTTCCTCCTTCCTACCCTGGACACTGGAACTTATTTTGATTGACAAGCTGTCATTCGTATTTAAACGACTTCCCCCCTTGAGCATGACTGCAGTGTAATGAGTCCTTTGTTATTCTAAGAATCTTGCTGTATATAACCTTTCCTTTGGCCAACTCTGGTAACATTTCTATAGGCACTGTTCACATATTCATCAGCCATGCAGTTACTGCCACTATCAAGAGATACGTTGGATTTATACTTAATCATCTTTCTACTCATTTATGCCAAATATATATATCAATGAATTATTGCTGGTTTAAAGTACTCAGCTTGGCCTAACATTCTATCATATATTTATATGCCTGATCAAATCATTCTTTTTTTTCCTTTACCCCTACTCACACCTGGTAAGATATAGAGCTACTAGGAGACAGGACAAAGGACAGATATATTTAGGAATATAAGAAGTCAGAGTCATAACAAGAGATTTCCAGTGCCTGGACCCTCAGGTACAAGGAACCATGATGAATTATCTCATGGATCTTTACACTATCCTGATGACACAGGTAGGGTATGATTATATTTCTTTTCCAAAGGACCTAAAAATCAAATGAAAGTGACAGACTTACCCAAGGTTAAAGAGCCAATAAGTGATACAGCCATGCCACTTGTCCAATGTCAACTCCAGTTTAGCACATAGCCAGCCTTCATTTTATCCACGGACTGCTCAGACTTTGAATCTAGAGCTCAATCCACCGAGTAAGTCCAGGGAAAAACCCAAAGGAGAGTTGTTCTTTAGTTCTTGGCTGCATTATAGCCCATCTGTTAGGGCCTAGCTAAGCACTGATGGTAGCTGGTTAGCTGTTTAGTCCAGCTGGAAGCTTGTTCTCATCAGTAAGAGAAGTACTTAGCTGCCAAACCAACAACTGCACCTCATTTTCATTTGGTAGTCTTAATTAAGACTTATTTGATAGTAGACTCTAAATATAACCGTACAGTAGGGGATAGGTTCTGAAATGATCTTACTCCTAAAAAGATAAGCATACAGCCTTCTACCCATGTGTATGGCTGGGGTGCAAGCATCAGGGCACAGAACAGGGTTGGTGAGAACGCTTTCCCCAAAGGGGTGGGGAACCTGCATACGGCCCTCCAGACCCCCTAATGTGGCCCCTCAACTGAATTCACACTTCATGGAACAAATTCCTTTACTGAGAGGATTTCTTCTGTAAAATTTGGATTCAGTCAAAAGGGCACAGGTTTCCGGGCCCAAGGCCCATAGGATCACCTGGGGTACTGGTTTAAAATGTAAATTCCAGTTGTTCCTGGGTGCAGATCCAAAAAATCTGCATCTTTAACAAGCACTGCAATTGATTCTGATACAGGTGCTTGAACAGCACCATCTAAGCACAGCCCAAATCTATAAAAAAGATGTTAACATTCATTTAAATAACAAAAGATTTATAAATAATATGGAATTACATTCAACAGAGAAGCTATGGGTGCGGTCATATCAATAGCTATAAAGCCCTATAATCAACAGGACCACAGTGATGATACAAAGGCAAGGTCAACTTTTTGCCTAGGAAATTTGGGGAGGATCCATGAGCTTTCTCTTTTTGACAACATTTTTGCAATTTTACTACCACAGTTCTGTGCATCTCCAGCACCTAGCACATGCTGGTGCCTAAATCTCTTCCCTCTCTTGCATCAAGCTTAGTAAGGAGACAGATACAGATTTATATAAATAATCACCATATAGCAGTGAATCTGATCATGAAAAACCAATATGATAATAAAGAAGGTGATTAAAATTTTCAATCATTAAATCCTTGCAGCCTACTATAGAGATGACACAAATTGGCATTGTCCTTGGTATCTATATGTTCAGTAAATATTAAATGAATCAACAGAATTGACTATGTAATTAGCTACATAACTCATCCCAAATTATTTTGGTTAATTGATTTTCAATTTTTATTTATAATCCCCTCTTTTGCAAACAATATATATTATGGGACCACCTACCTAGATGTACTTATACACACTGCCAGAAGTGGTATTTGAGGACTTCCTCAAGGGTTGTGTAATGCAAGTGCTGTGATGCATACAAACCAGCGTGCAACTCAGGCATGGAGGTCACATGCAACATGCTTTATTCAGCTTATGGTAGCTAGTGAGCTACATGGGAGATCTACCCTTATCCCGCTTCTGGTGGTAGAGAGCTGAGCTACATAGTCAGTCTGCAATTTACAAACCACACAAGAGGAAAGTTCTATACACTTTTATACCCAGGGGTAACAATAGAGACAAGGTGCCAAGCAGCAGTGACATAAGCTTGCCATCACTGCATACAATTACAGTTATCTAGGAAAGACATCGGGACTTCAGGTGGCACTGTAGGTGAGAAAGCCTAAACAATGTTGTCTGGCCCTATAGCTTCCCTGGAGAAAAGTCTGAAAACTGCTACCAAGAAATGGGAGAAAAAGAGCAAAGAGAAAGAAAGAATAGAAAGTACAGAATAAGGTGGTAGAAATAAATGCTAACATATAAATCACTACACTAAACATAGATGGACTTGCTTCTGCTTCCAGCCAGGATGGAGTGAGAGGGTTACTCGGTTCACTGTATTCACCTCAAATAACTAGAAAACTTGCATGAACCAGCGTGAAGAGTAAACGAACCAGAGTGGGAATGGTGGGGAATTGAGAACAAAAATTACACAAGAAACATAGATTACATGAAAGACAAAGGGATTGGAAGGTCTGACACAGCTGATGACTGCAGCCAGCACAGAACAGTGTGAACAGTTTTATTTATATAGTACCTAAATAAGGTTGTTTATATTAACAATGTTGTAAACCAGCAAAGAAAGCAAGTGGGAATGTTTTTGTCTTACAAGGCTGAGGGGAAGTAACTGGATAAATAAAAGGAGTTTTATCATAAACAATATTCTTAAGGACCTGAATCTTGGCACATGGGGTGAAGATTAACTTTAGGGAAAGCAGGCTATGTGCTTTTAAGCAAAAGACAGGAAAAGTATGCAGAAGCTACGTGACTTCTGGCAGAGGGAGCAAGGAGAAAGGACTACTGTTGTTTTAAGAAAATAGTAGAAGCAATTGGGGGTCGTTCCTTGACACACCTCCCAGTCTGTGGGGGTCTTGCCACCTCACAATCTGTACTCCACAGAAACCAGGAAAAAAACATAAAACTATGGTTATCAAACATTGGCTAAGAAGGGAGAAGGACAACAGTGTTGCGCCAGGTTACTGTGTACAGACAAGTTTCATACTGTATGTTGGACAAGGAAAGGAAACCCAAACAGAACCCTTTGGTCCTGATGAGTTGGAAAAAGAGAAGTTGCAGTTTAGAGGGTCACAGTGGCTAGAAATTGTGGGGAAGAATACTGTAGAGGAGAGAGCTAGGCAGAAGAGAGAGAGCTCCAGAGATCTGCAGGAAGGCCTCTTGGAGACTTTGGCTGAGTATTGATGTGCATGTATATGAAAGGCAAGAGAATATGGTAATAGGATGCAAGGTGAGGCATTTGGTCATATATAGGAAGAGACACAATGTCATATTCTTTGTCCCAGGAATTCTACTTCTGAAATTGTTATGTACTTTCATATAGCTGAGCTGTGCTGTACTAGTAATGATTAGGAAACATTGAGAGAAGTTTGTCTGAAAATTAGGTAACAATTCTGTAAACTGGGTTATATAAATTAAAGAATAACCTGGTGTCCTTGAAGCCAATGAATCATTGAACCTTACAGCCTTATACTAAATTTTAAGGACATATATAGTTTGGGGGCATATTAGTGGTTTTTAATCCTTGACACATCAGAATCATCTGATGTCCCTAAAAATTTCTGATTCCTGGGCCCCTCTCCTATCTAACCAAATCTGAATTTCCAAAGATGAAGCCTGGACAGTGACCTTTATGAAGTCCCCATGTTATTTTGAAGCACACTGAGGAATAAGAATCACCAGTAAAGAAAGTTTGTCACATTGACCCATTTCTTAAAAGGATTTTGCTTAAAACTTAAGAATTACATTTGCAAGTAAAAATAATGTGTAATGATTAAAAACGCTTATTATAAAAATTATGTAAATGTGGGAAAATACGATGTTTAAAAAACAAATGCCAAACTGTGTGTATACAATAATAACTACTTAAAGAATATGTATACAGGTAAAAATGCTAGAAAGAAGTATGGCAAAATATTGCCAAGAATGGTTTTAATCACTTATGATATTTTTTCTGTATTCTCTAAATGTCCTGATTCGTAGTTGGGATGGGGGATGTCTCTGAAGGTCACACACCATGTGGTGGGCAAACACGCTACCGGACTGCCCTCCTGAGGGCCCTCTCATATCTTTAGCCTCCTGACATCTCCCCTTCAAACTCAGGATGGCACTGAGTCCTAATTCAGCCTGCACCAACCAGAGTGCTATCTTGTGAGAACTGAAGAATAGGATGGCCTCACTGAAGGGTTCCCTTCAGGATGTCTGCCTCTAACCTCGGCCCTACCAGCATGGCTTGTAATCTTTGAGACCGCTCAAATCAGAGATTTCAGATTCAACATTTCTTTGGAGTCCATTTTGTAAAATAGTGATGCTTCTTCCCTGAAGAGACCCAAATTGAAAAATGAACATTTGAGATCTTAAACTCTTTGCCCAGAAAATGTGGAAAGTCTCTTTGTGTGGAAGCTAGGAAACAGCTGATGTTAGCTAACCATAGCAAGGCACGAAGCATGCAACTGTTAGCTACTGCAAGACTAATGGCCTGATGATGACCTCTTTCCTGCTGGGCTCTAAAAAACTGCAGTCTTTCTTCTTTTTCAGAAGTTAGATAATAACCCCTGTTGTTCCTTCTTTTAATTTCATAAAATGGCAAATCCCTGTAGTCTTCAGTGATTTAGCCAAGTAAGCAATTATAGGAGATTGCTGAATCCATCTGCTTGGCCCCAGAAGATTTAAGGATGAGAACGAGCATATTCAGTTTTTCATTCTTCCAAAAAGTCAATCAAACTCCTACTGTTTTGTAAGGTCATTGAATACCTCCTACAGGCTTCTTCTAGAATTCTAGTTGGGAAGCTTCTTAAAAAAGCAGTCTGAGACCAGCAGTTATTAGTCAGATCTCCTTTGGCTGCAAATGGCAGAAACTTCTCTAACTAGAAAGGGTTCTCAAACCAGCTTATGCAATAAAAACCACCACGCTCGAAATGGGAGAAGGCACTATTTAATCGCTCGTGTAACTATTAAAAGTCTAAGAGCAGGTGGAATCCGAGAGATCAGCAAGCATCTCTCTCCTGTCAGTGTTTCTTTCTTCTGCCTTGACGTCATTCACCACAGGCTTCCTGGAAGCCGAGGCAAAGGTGGCTAACCCAGGGCAGCTGCCCCAGATCGTGTCCTCCGTGCAAGTGATCTGGGAAGGAAAGAGGCCCCCTCCGTCCCAGCATCTGTATCGTTTTGCAAAAAGATTTTGCCCTTCTTAGACATAAACAGCCTGCATGGTAGAGGCTTAACAGGTACCTTGTGAGTGACCAACCTAGATCAAATGTCCAGACCTCTCAACAGGAATTAAGGACGTAGGGTTAGTGCTCTCACCGAGTGGAGGGAGTTCTTGTGTAGCATGTAAAGTCGAGAGTGTACTCGTCCACCACACTGCACATCCAGAACAAAGGTTATCCATGTGTACCTAACAACAGCAAAACAGGGAGGAAGGGAGGGAGGGGAAGAGAGCAAGAAGGAGAAAATTTTAGTTGAAACAATAATTTTAGTAATAACTGGTCACTGAAAAACAGACATAATGCAATCAAGAAAAAAGACACACAAGACATATTAAAGATAATAAAAACTGAAATTATAGAACCAAATTATCAGCTCTCCATTCTCCCTATCCTTTACATTTTTCTCTGAGTTACCATTTTGTGATAGTTTGCAAGATTGTTAAGTAGTTAAGCAAGTCCTTCGAATTTTTGACTCTTTAATGCACATATGTTTATTAAACAAACAGCATAGCAGTGCAAACAGAACATTAAGCAAATATAAAGACAGTTTCCATCCTCAATCTTAACCTTCTGAACAAAATTCTTAATCCAACAGGAGATTTTTTTAAATGTTTATTTCTTTTGAGTCTTTGATGTATAGTGTTGCTTTAATTTAATCAAAATGTAATTAGAATTCTGCTTTTTATTTTAAACATAGTGTATTGTATTTACATTTTGCTACTTAATCTTTATAATTACAATGCTAACATAATATTTATAAATATTCTACGTTTGATGTAACTAGATGCTAGTGCTTAATGTAAGATTACTTTTCACTTTCAGTATTATAAGCAACATTGCAATAAACATCCTCATGTGTGAAGCTTTGTCTTTCTTTTTAAACGGTTTCCTTAAGTTTTAAGAAACAGAACTATTATGTTAAAGATATGAACAAATTTAATGACACGATTGCTGTGCTGATTTCTGAGATGATTCTAATGATTTACTTCAAACTAAGTATACCCTTTTATCATAACCACACTAATGTTAGATATTATAAAAATTTACCACAATCCCTGATTTTCCAAACTAAAATGGTATTTCCCAACCCCCACTGTCCCTTTATACCTCATGCTCCACCTTGTTTTTCTTTCCCAGAGCACTTTTCACTACCAGATACCACATTTGTACTTCTTCTTTACTGTTTATAGATACAAACATACGCATGATGAAGTAAGGATTTTATCTCTTTTATTCACACTGTCTCACTACTGCGTACAACAGTACTTAGAACATGGTAGCATATCAATAATGTTTATTCTGAACTTGCTTTTTCTTTTCTTTTTTTTTTTTTTTTTTGAGACGGAGCCTCAAGCTATCCCCCTGGGTAGAGTGCTATGGCATCATAGCTCATAGCAACCTCCAACTCCTGGGCTCAAGCAAGTCTCCTGCCTCCACCTCCCAAGTAGCTGGGACTACAGGTGCCTGCCACAACGCCCGGCCATTTTTTGGTTGCAGCCATCATTGTTGTTTGGTGGGCCCGGGCTGGGGATTCGAACCCGCCACCTTAGGTGTACGTGGCTGGCGCCTTAGCCGATTGAGCCACAGGTGCCGAGCCTGAACTTGCTTTTTAAAATAGATATAAGACTTACACAGAGTGAAATGCACAGATCATAATGACACAGTTCAATGAGTTTTGATTGAAGGCCTGCCATATATAGACCCATATAACTGGCACTCTGTCCACATAGAAAACATTCCCATGACTCTAGAAAGTTCCCCATTGTCCATTTCCAATCAAAGCCTACTCCCACATTGGCAACTATTATTCTTATTTCTATTGCCATAAAGTACTTTTAACTTTATTAAACTTTTTTAAAAATGTATTTGTATTTCAATACATCTGAGGGCACAAGTACTTTTTGGTTATGTGGCTGGATTGTACAGTAGTACTGTGTGGGTTTTAGCGTACCTGTCACCCAAACAGTGTGCATAGTACCCAATAGTTTTTCTTCCCTCATCCTCTACCCCTCTGAGTCTCTAATGTCCACATTACCACTCAGTATGACAGTACAGACCCTGGCTTAGCTCCCACTTATAAGTGAGACCAGACCATATTTGGTTTTCCATTCTTGCATTACTTTACTTAGGATAATGCCCTGCAATTCCACACAGGTTACAGTAAAAGATGCTTAATCCTTTTCATGGCTGAGTAATATTTCACATTTTCTTCATTCACTCCTCAGATGGGCACTTAGGTTGATTTCTTATCTTTGTAGTTGTTAATTACACCATGATAAATATACAACAGCAGGTGTCTTTTTGATATAATGATTTCTTTGCCTTTGGGTAAACATCTAGTAATGGGATTGGTAAATTGAATAGTAGACCTACTTTTAGTTGAGAAATCTTCAGATTAGTTCTATAGCCATTGTGCTAATTTATTTTCCCACCAACACTGTATCAGCATTTCCTTTTCACCACATCTGAGCCAATATTTATTGTTTTTTGAATTTTTAACAGTGGCCATTCTGACTGTAGTAAGGCTGAATTTCATTGTGGGTTTTTTTTTGGGGGGGGGGAGGTCTGGGTTTGAATCCGCCACCTCCGGTATATGGGGCCAGTGCCCTATCCTTTTGAGCCATAGGCACCGCCCTTCATTGTGGTTTAAATTTGCAAGTCCCTGATTAGTGATGCTAAGCATTTTTTCCATATGTTTGCTGGCCATTTGTATAGCTTCTTTTGTTTGTTCTTGCCATTTGCACACTTTTTAATGGGATTATTTGCTTTTTTCTTTCTGGTTTAAGTTGTTTATAGATTCTGTATACAGTATTGCTCCCAGAATCCAAATGACCCAGAACTCAAACAACTAAGAATATGAATGAAAAATTCGAGCAAATTTTG
Source organism: Galagoides demidoff (assembly GCA_963574575.1). NCBI lineage: Eukaryota > Metazoa > Chordata > Mammalia > Primates > Galagidae > Galagoides > Galagoides demidoff. The sequence continues at coordinate 13,666 of CAUYQV010045916.1, forward strand.
CCTGAAATCTGAACACTACTTTGGAATCCGAATGCCCAGAATGTTGCTCATGTGTTTTTGTGCTGCATGTTCCCCAGCGCTCAGGCCACCTATGTGCTTTGTACAGTTTGTTGTCAAAAGCTGGAATGAAAGCATCTCATGTGATTTTCACTGCTAATTTTCTGCTTTTGTGCCCATTTCATTGAGTTTTTTGTATATAATAACAACTGAGTGTATTTGCCATGGGTCCTAAAAAGTGTGCTGAAGAAAATAATAAGAGAAAAGCTGTTAGAGCTATGATTGAAGTTAAGAAAGATCTTATTGCTAAGCATGAAAGCAGTACACATGTGGGTGATCTCACTACTATGTTCAGGATGCTAAATCAACTGTATGATTTTGAAGAAAAAAAAAAAGAAGCTAACAAAGCAGCTGATGTGGCAAAAGGAGTTAGGACGCTGACCTCTAGGAGACTGAAAAGTATGGAAAAGATGGAAAAACTCCTATTAAGTTTGGATTAATGAAAAATAGCCGGCTGGTGTTTGAGTTCTGAGAAGATGATTTGTGAGAAAGCTAAGGTCCTCCACAATAATTTAGAGAAAGGCATGCCTGATACTAGTGCTGAAAAAGGGGAGTTTAAAGCCAGTAGGGGGTGGTTTGAGAACGTTCAGGAAAGGCCTGCCATGCATAGTGCTGGTATGCACAGAAATGCTACCAGTTCTAATTGGGAAGCAGCAGAAAAGTTTGTAAAGGAGGTATGTTCAATTGTGATGAACCTTCATATTTTTAGGTTTTTATATTTTTAATTTTATTAATTTACATTTTTATTCAAATATTATTATTTGTTAATATTTTACCTTAAAATTTAGTGTATTTACTGTTAAAATCATTTTGAAAATTCAAGTTTGTGAGACCCAGGAATGGATTAACCCAGTTTCTATTATTTTATCTATTTTTTTCTTTTATTAAATTATAACTATGTACATTAATGCAATCATGGGGTAGGTACAATGTGCTGGTTTTACATACACTTTGAAATGCTTTCATCAAACTGGTCAACATAGCCTTCACGACATTTTCTTAGTTATTGTGTTAAGACATTCATATTCTACACCTAGTAAATTTCACAGGTACTCTTGTAAGATGCACCATAGTGGTCCCACTAATTACTCTCCCTCCACCCATCCTCCCCCTTCCCCTCCCCTCCCTCTCCCCATTCCCTTCTTCTTGGGCTATAATTGGGTTATAGCTTTCATAAGAAAGCTATACATTGGTTTCATAGTAAGACTGAGTACATTGGATACTTCTTCCTCCATTCTTTTTTTTTTCAATCTTTTTTTTTATTAGATCATAATTGTGTACATTAATTCTATCATAGGATACAGTGTGTTGCTTCCATATGCAGTTTGGAAAACTCTCATCCAACTGGCTAACATAGCCATCATGTCTTTCTCATAATTGTTGTGTTAA
>CAUYQV010045918.1:0-12794 GCA_963574575.1 Galagoides demidoff
CCATTCCATTGGCACACATGCTGGAACAGCTGCTGTGGGCCGGGTCCTGTCGGGGACATAGGGTTCAGTCCTCGTCATTGAGGAGCACCCAGCCTGACCAGTGGGTGGGCACTATGTGGAGAGCCACAGTGCAGAGGAGTCGGGGGGAGAAAGAGGTATGTGAGGTGGGCCGAGGGGACTCTAGCAGGCAGACACGGGCAGGAGAAATGCCTGGCGGTTCACAGGTGGGCAAGCAGACTGCAGGGACTACGGCACCTCTCCCTGACCACCTGGCTCCCCTGCCTCCCAGGGCTCCATCTCTCTAGTTTATAGTTCATCTTTTAGTTGAATTGATATGGCATCAATAATGAAGCCAATGGATATACCAGAGCTTAGTATAAACTTGTGGGCATAAAGTAAATCAAATATGTTGAGCAGACCGAGAGTCATAGAGTCCTTTGTGTGCCTGTCTGAACTAATATTTCACACAGAAGAGAGATGTCCCCATGGAAGTACACATGAATTTGTATTAATAAGTGGTGTTTACAAAGTATTTTGGTTGCAAAAATGCCATCCACGTGGAAGTTCAGGTACAAGAGCATGAACTTACCCTTGGCAGCACCCTGATCTTTTCAGGATGTGCCTTGAGGTCCTGTGTTCTTGTCTTGCTCTGTAATCTGGGCAATTTCCTGTCTTCCTCTGGGCCCCGGCATGGCTATCTGAAATGAAAGCATTAGGTTAACTGTTTCCCAGAGCCTGTTCAGATCCAGAGTTCTAGAATCCTGCCATCTTTTGTGGTATACCTGCATCATCCCTGGGAGATAGACTCCATCATTTCTGTTTTAAAGATGCCGAGTAAAGGCTCAGAGAAGAGAAGAGTCCAAAGTCACCCAAGAGTCAGAGGATAAGCCAGACTGGAACCCAGACCCCACGCCTTTCCCAAGTATACCTCCTAGAAAGTCACATATGTGCGTGTGTACGAGGGCACATGTTCCCACATGTGCCCAGAGCTGCCCTGAGCTTATTCCCTAGAAGCTGCGTGTGCAGACTTGTTGGCTGGGCCAGGCCTGTTCTAGTCAGTTCCACCCTGTGGGAGGGGGAGAGTAAGGGAGAGGGGGAGGAGGGAGCTACACCTACATTTTTGCGCTGCCCACTGATTTCAGCTGCTGAAACACCGGCTCCTGGCTGCTGTGTACTTAGCTAAGTCTGAGTGACTCTATACAGGGGCAGTGGGCCGGAACGCTCCCCTCAAGCATCAGAACTGACAGCTCCTCTCACGACTGGGATCCAACCTGCAGAAGCATTCATGGCCCTTCTTGAACACACACCCACAGAGCAAGTATCTTCCCCTCTCTGGCCTCAGTTTCCTCATCAGTAAAAGACAGTTATCCTCATCTTGACGGAAGATCCTTAGAGTTCAAGACATTCAAGTTTGCTTTACAAACTGCCAAATACTGGCCAGGCGTGGTGGCTCACACCTGTTGTCCCAGTGCTGTGGGAGGCCGAGGGGGGTAGATCACCTGAGCTCAGCCGAGTTCGAGTTCGAGACTAGCGGGAGACCAGAATGAGCCTGAGCGAGCCAGAATGAGACCCCGTCTACCAAAAAAAAAAAAAAAAAAAAAAGCCAGATGTTGTGGCAAGTGCCTGTAATTCCAGCTACTTGGGGGGCAAGAGGGCAAAAGAATCGCTAAAGGAAGAAAGAAAAAAAATTTTTTTAAAAAACTTCAAACTAAGATAAAGTGAAAGCCAGCAGAAATTGAAAGCAAAAAATAAAAAAATTTTTAAAAACCGCAGAGTACTGAGAAAACCCTGCTGAGGTGATGCACGTGCAGTCCCTCACATGAATGGCACAGAATGCAACTTTTTCCTTTTCTTTAAATAGTAACATAAACCCTGCCTCTAAATCTATTTACCAGAAAAATTTACTCTAATAAATAGGTAATACTCTATTATCTTTTTTTTTTTTTTTCTGAGACAGAGTCTCACTCCGTTGTCCAAGCTAGAGTGCCTTGGTATCAGCCTAGCTCACAGCAACCTCAGACTCCCGGGTTCAAGTGATCCTCCTGCCTCAGCCTCCCGAGTAGCTAGGACGGCATGTGCCCACCACAATGCCCAGCTAATTTTTCTATTTTTAGTAGAGATGGAGTCTTGCTCTTGCTCAAGCTGGTCTTGAATTACTGAGCTCAGCCTCCCAAAGTCCCGGCATGAGCCACCACACCCAGCCAGTTCTCTGTTATCTTAATACAAAGTTAGTGATTACAACCTCAGAAGCATGCTGTCTGATGTGTCCTTATCTCACCAAACCTGGAATAGTTTGATTGCCGGAGAAAACTCTGATTCGCAATTCAAAAGGGAGATGTAGTGAAGTGGTTAATAGAATGAACTCTGGAACAAGAGTGCCTGGTTCAAATCCCAGTTCTGCCACTTGCTAGTTGTGTTGCAATGCCTTGGGCATGTTATTTAATTGCTTTGTGTCTTAGGTCCATCATTTGTCATGTAGGGTGACTAAAGTACCTACTCCACCAGGCAGTGGTGAATGTCTGCACATACAAAACTGCTAAGTAAGGGTAGTTTCACTGTTTTCTTCTTGGAAGAAGGTTAAGCGATGGTGATGGTGGTGGCAATAGGTATGTTCAAGGTCACTCAGTGATTCATTACCAGTGCCAAGGCTAGCCCTAAGTTCCTCCATGCCCTCTCCAGCCTATACTGGTTTTGAAGAAACTCTCACTTGTGTAGGGAAGATCAGGTATTCTATCCCAACTTCCTGCTCACAGCCTGTCCACAGCTTTCACCAGGAGTTTTAACAAAGAAAATTGAAGCCCTCTCTGGTTAAAGGCAGAAAAGTGGGGCTCTCTGCACCCATCTCTACCACCATCATCTGTGCCCGGACACAGAGGTCTAATGGCAGAGGGTTTGGAATGCTTAGGGATTGAAGGACTCAGAAATTTATCAGAAAAAAGGACTAGACTAAATGAAGAATTGGACTTCCACTTCTGTTCTGCCCCTGATAAACTGGGTAACTCTAGGAAAGTCTCTTCACCTCTCTGAGTCTTTAAAGATAACATTAGTGGTAGTTTTTAAGGCCAGGATTTGATTGGATCATAAATGTGTCATTTTCCAGAGCGAATATCAATAAAAAGTATTAGCTTAGCTTGATAAAGATATGAGATTAGATCAAGCATGGAGACTTTGATTCTAGCCTGCTAAACCACTAAGAGCCATTATTAAAAAATTATTTATGAGAGTAATTTTATATTCAACTCAAATATAGCACAAGAAGCCAATACACAAAGTTCAAGTCATGGAAAGTGGATCTAGTCTGAAGGTGGCCATCCCACAGAGTGAGAATTGGAAAAGCTTTGAGGCACAGTGTCAACGAGCACTATGACAAAGGGGTTGGGGACATGAGTCGGAGTTAGGCAGACCTGGGTTCAAACCATGTTTGAGCATTTGCTAACAGCTGGGCATCCTTAGGTTTATCCCTTAGTCCACACAGCTCACCTTTTTTGTCTATGAAGTAGCATAGAGCTTGTGTGCAAGATTATACAAAATTATACAGCAGAAAGTGTCCAGCATGTACTGAGCTCAAATAATGGAAGATGTTGGTCTCATTTAGGACTTTCTTGGTTTGGGGTGATAGAATCCAAACTCATGTTAGTTTAAGTAAAGAAAGCATTTTATTGTTTTAAGTAACCAAGAGCAGGGATGGAGCTGTGCTTAGGGAGGTCTGGGGCCAGGAACTTGGACACCAGCAAGACTCTCCCTTCTCAGCTTCTCATCTCTAACTGTTGGTTTCATTCTGTCCTGCCACAGAGGACATGGCTTCCAAAAACACTCAGTTGCAATTCCATGACCCCTCAGGAGATGATTCTTTCCCACCAGCTTAAAAAAAAAATCCCAGGAAAGGACTCTAATTTGCTTGGCTTGTGTCACATGACCAACCCTAGCCAATCTCAGCAGCCAAGAAGGCAAAGTCCTCTGATTGGCCCAATCTGAGTCACATGCATACCCCTGGGTCAAGGGTCCAGGAACAGAAGATGGGGCTGCTCCATGATACTCTCTGGAGGCAGCTTAGGTGTGAGTGGATTTGGAGAACAGGTTCTGTACTGGGTGCAGGGGATGGCATAGAGCCACTTCTTACACTATATCTTCTTAGCATGGCTTTGGTGCCATATTTATCCTAAAATGTACTCTTTGTAGAAACAGCTCGACTTAATACTGCTTAATTCTGACCAAATCCACCATCCTTAGCTGCTGTTTGCAGAGCTTATGCAGCGCTCACACAGGATGAAGCCCGTGCGCTATGGCAGTCCCACTGGCAGGCCCAGGGTGGAGCTGTCTCTACCCATAGTCCCCAGCCTCAGCATGACGCTGAAGGAGACTGGGGGCACTGTGCTTGCAGCAAAGAATGATAGCACTGGAAGGAACCTCAGGAACCATCTGAAGCCAAGAGAGGGCACAGGGCCTGCCTACACAAGGACATGGAGCTCCTCTGGGAATGTGTCTTCTTCATTAGGCACCCGCAGCCCTTGGCATACAGTAGGTCCTCAATAAATACTGGGCGAATGAATGAATGAACTGAGGTTTGAATCCAGACCTCCTGATTCCCAGGCCCATATTATTTCTGCTGTATCATCCTACTTCTCCTTGAATCTAAACGTCTTAATTTCTAGATCTAAAATCTGTTCCCTCCATATAAGGGAGACGGCTCCTTGACCAGGTTGGACAGGAGGAGCACTGGGTGCTGAGATGAGCTCAGTGCTCACAGCCCTAGCTGAAGTGAATGAGAACTGGTGTGTGCTACTGCACGGGCAGATGGGGGGAATGGATTGGAAAGAGGCAAGAATTATAAATACTCATCACCTTGTAGCTTTCTGTTTGGTTCCATGTATGAGAGGCAGGGCAGCATTCTGTCCCATCTGATGGATAAGAAAGTTTCATCAAAGCTCCTCTGAAGTTCAAAGAGGGCAAATGACTTCCTGAACGCCCCTTGCCTAGTAATTTGGGGAGGAGCTTAGACCTTAGACCCCTCCCCAGGTGTTTCAACTTCTAGCTCCCTAAGCACCTGCAGCAGACACTTTGGTGCCTCATCCATGTGTCCCCAGTACCTGCTGCTCTGCCTGGGGACTTGCTGCCTGCCATTCCCAGCACATGCCAGCCCCTCCCTGGGAGTCCTTAAGCAGTGACTGGCAGGAGTTGGTGGACACATGTTCCAGTTGCCTTGATCCTCGATGGAGTAGCTCAGAGGCTGTGCACATACACCCCACTGGCTCCCAAAGTCCCTGGCAGGATCAGGCTCCCGTTGCCCACGGGAGTTACTTATTTAATAACATGCTGACTGTTCTTTCCACTCTCACTTTACACTTCCCTACCTGGCAGCATTTCCTGGGATCCCCTACCAAATAAGCTACTCTCAGCGTTAGAGTCTGCTTCTGAGGCAACCCAAAGTAAGACTATGACTTTCCTTTTTTAAATTTTTTTTATTTTGAAGGGCAGGAGAGGGGGGTGTACCAGCTGGCTAAATAGTGAGAACTATACCTCACATATACAGCTCACATAAAGTAACTTCAAATAAGAACTAGAACGCCTCGATGTCTTTGTACCACCTGCCTGCTTCCTTCCTGGCCCCACCCTCACCAGTCTTGCAAGTTTCTCCACCACCCATTAGAGAGGTGGACACCTATGAGGGTGTTTCAGGTCATGCCATCAAGAACCAGCACCATGCAGGGCCTGACTCCATCCCTAAGCTCTGGGTGACAGTTTCCCATGGCTCTGACAAGGTGTCAGAGTGAGTTGGCACTGGCCCTGCCTTCTAAGGCTGTTGCTCTGTCCTGGTGTCTATTACACATGATCCTAGCCTTATATGTCACTCAGCTCTTTAACTGACTGCCCAGAATCACTTATGGGCAGGATAAAAACCCAGACAGAACCTCCAGGGACCAGAATCATTGAGTCATGGGATGCTGGGGCAAGATGAACCTTATAGGAACTGGGCACCTGTCTAACCCTCCTATTGTTGGAGGTGGAGGGAAAGGACTTAGACCTGGGTACTGGGTCTTATCCAAGGTCACACGGTGCATCAGGAGTGGAATGGGGCATGAACAAAGTTTTTTCTTTTATTTCTAATTCAAAGATTCTTTCCTCTTAACAGATTGTATGGAAAGAGGAGAGGGGAGCATGGCAGAAAAACAAGGGTACAGGATTTAAATCTAGGCACACCTTGGCTTGAAATCCAGTTTTGCTCACTGTCAGCGTGTAACCATAAGCAAGTTACTTGGGTCCGTGTGCCTTCATTTCCACAGTTGTAAAGTTGAGGTCCTGTTACTCATCTGACAGGGTTGCTGGGAGGCTCAGCAGAGATAATTGAGGTAGAAAGCACCTGGTAGTAACAGCTGCTCCATGAACATCCTGGGACTCTGAGTCCAAAAGGAAATCCCTCCTATTTTACAGGCCTGCACATTGCACATGGGTGACACTTCATGGAGGTTAAACAGAACTGTCCTCATTATCTACATAATCACTTCTGGAAGTTCAGCACAGTGTAGAGCAGAATTTCCAGATTGTGTGCTTCAGAGTTCCGTGTGAGAAAGGGTGCCCTGTGAGGAAAGGTGGGCTCTACCAGACAAATATGGAAAGGGTTGCATTAATCTCAACCAAACTGACATCCTGCTGGACTTCTCGGAGCCTGTGCTTCTTGCTGTGCTTTGCGTGTGTGCAGTAGTTCTTTGTGCATCTAAACACATAACATTTTTGGTCAGGATCACTGTCTCCCAATAGTTGGGTGTGGTCCAGGGGAACAGAGATTGGGAGACAGTTGTTGGTCTACTGGAAAGGCCACCCTACTGAAGTCAGGAGATTTTGACTGTGTATTTGATGTCTGCCAGTTTACTCGCTGTGTGACCTTAGACATATCTCTGACCCATAGGAGCCTCAGTTTCTCCATTTGTAAAGTGAGAGGGGAGAAGTCCTAAGGGGGCTCCCACTCCTGCTGGGCTGGGATCTTGGACTTCTCCACCATTAGCTCCTTGCCTGTAACCTTAGCACACCCAGCCCGGGTCAGTCCTGAAGAAGGGAGAGCTTCCAGAGGGAGCCTGCCTGCAATACCCCACTGCCGGTCCCTGTCTTGCCCTTGAAAGGCAGGTGGAACTGAGAGAAGCAGGCCCCACCTGCCTCCTGCCTGGAAAGGAGACGTGAGGGCTGCAATCCTCTCCTCCCTCCTCCTCCACCCGCTGCCAGGACAGTCAGCCGCTGGGGGATTAAGAGCAGGCCCAGCGCCCATTCACGCCATTCAGCAACACAGGAAGCCAAGCGGGCTCCTGCCCGCCCGCTTCTGCTGGGCAGGTCTGTGAGATTACACCATTGTGCTGGGGACTCACACAAAGGGAGGCCCAGCCTGTTGGGAAAGGCCTGGTCCCAGGGGAATCCACCGCCTGGTGGCTGGGGTGGCCTGCCTGGCTATGGAACTAATCCCGCCTGTCTGCCCAGCCTGAGGCAGAGCCCTCACAGGGTAGCCTCTGAGGTGCCAGTGATGCCCTTTATCTGCCCACAGTGGGGGTCTCTGGGATCCTAGGAACACGATGGGTGTCATCCCTTTCTGTGTCTTCCAGGAGAAGGTCCCCACCATCTGCACATGAAGTTTCAGCCTGCGTGCAGGAGTCTTTCTTCAAGACAATGCAGAGATCTGCACAAAAGGCAGGCAGGCGGGTGAGGACAAGTTCATCTTTGTGAGCCAGACTCCTGAAGGTCTCTGAGGAATGGGCATGTTCACTTTCTCTGCCTCATTAGAGCCCCACCATCTAATCCTTGGCTTGGACAAGCTGGATCTGGCTTCCAAGGCTCCTCTAAGACAGAGGTGTCTTTGTCAGTTCTCCAAGGCCGATGGGCCAAATGTAACTGGATGGTGGGAGTCTGCAGCAGCTCTGTCACACCCAGGCCACTTAAAGAGATGGGCTTTTACTATCGGGGACCCTGTGAGATGTGTGTTCTGTGTACTGCAGAGTGTGTGGCATTTCACTCAGTCCTAATTTTTGCCACGTTAATGCACCCCCCATGTAGGACAGTTCTCTGGGTGGCCTTGGCCTAACCCAGTTCTCCTTTTTTTCTCACTTGTAGTTCTCAAGAATAACTGTAGAATATGCTGGAAGGCAACATTATAATATAGGGAGAGGCTGACCGGGACAGCCAGACTCTGTTCCAGTTCTCCCCAGAATGGGACGTCCTTCAACAATTTAGTCTAGCACAGTGGTTCTGTTGCTGCGAAAATAATTTTATTGTTGGGGGTCACCACAACTGTATCAAAGGGTCATGGCATTAGGAAGATTGAGAACCACTGGTCCTAGCAACTCACATTCCCCAGGGTATAAAACCCAGGGAGGGCTGCTTTCCTGGACACTCACAGCTGTGGCGCTAGTTAAGACTCCTCTCACCTGGGCAGCTTTCCTGAGCCTGTGAGGACCAGCTGGACATGAATCTTAGGCTTCTGCTGTCCCTTGCTGCATCTGTAAGTAGTAAACCCACTTTATATAACTCTCGTGTGTGTGAACAGACAAGGATAAGCCGTAACCAGTGCACAGGGAACCCAGTTTACAACTTGTACTATCACTGATCTAACGCTTTTCTTTGTAGCAACCCACTAAATCAAAATTTTAGTCTTTTCCTAAGCAATATCTATGAAATCATAGGTTATGACCTAAAAATTCCAAATACAATAAAGATAATTTCCCAACCCCCCCCCAATGATTTGTCCCTAAATAACCTAAAATCACCATGGGACTCAAAAGTGGTAAGAAGTGAGATGGGATTAGATAGTCTCTAAGCTCCCTTCAAATCTTAGGAGCTAAGTTTATAAGATACTAAGACTCCATAATGCTGTTGATTGCAAAATTCTCCACAGTCCCCTAAGCCAGGCCTTGAGGAGACTCCTCCTCCTTCCTCATTCTCCTCATGTGGTCACCAGGCAGTTCTACCTCCTGAACACCTCTCCCTTCTGTCCCCTCCTCTCCACTCCAGTGGCCGGGTCTTCCATCCATTCTCACCAGAATCCCTTCGATAGCCTCACTGGTCTGCCTACCCACCTCTGTCCACCTCCAATCCACTCTCCACCCTGCAACCAGAGTAATCATTTTGCCATGCAGATCTCAAGTGCCTGGAACATGGTAAACACCCCATTAATGACAGCTTTGATATTTTTGAAGATACAAGTCTAATCGTGTATCTTCACCTCCTAAAAGCTTTCCACGGTTTTCCCCATATACCTCGGGATAGATTAAAACTCCTTAACCTGGCATGGAAGGCTCTTTCTGATCTAGCCCCTACCCACTCCACTAGCTCTATCTGCCATCGCTCCTCGATTCTCTCCTCGTGTTCCAAGGAAGCCAAAACACCATGGTGTCCGTATGTGCCAGGCTGTCTCCTGCCTCTCTGCCTTGGCTGATTCTGTAGCTTCTGTCAGGAAGGATCCCCTCCCCACACTGACCACCATTCTTCCTCAGACATCTTGCCAATTCAGGACCTTCCTAATTTCATCATCCTTTCTGTGCCAGAGAGGATGTACTTGCTGCATACAAACAACCTAAAACATAGTGGCCTAAACCAGAAACACTGAGTAATTCTCACAATTCTGTGGCCTGGTTGGGTGATTCTTCCAGTCTAGGTTGGGCCACATGATCTAGAGCAGCCTCAGTTGAGATGTCTAGAAAAGCAGGGATGGTAGGAGTCTCTCTTGCCATGATCTTATGCTCCAGGAGACTGCCTTGGATTACTGTGAATAGTGGACCCAGGTTCTCATCACCAGAGGGGAGGTCAAGCCCCAGTGTACAAGTGTTTATCAAACTTCTGCTTATATTACATTTGCAAATGTCCACTGCCCAAAGCAAATCACATGACCAAGGCCAAATTCAAGGGAGAGGATTGGAAGAGCAGCGAAGTCACATTGCAAAAGGAGCACATATTAGGATGAGAGGCAATCGTGTCTACTGTGAAAGCTATCATGCTTTTTGCAGTTTTCTGTGGTGAAAACCCTCTTCTTTTCTCTTCCTGATACATATTTTCACCTTAATCTGGTAACATCTCTTTTGTCTTCTGCAGAACTATTCTCTCCTCACTTCAACCAAAATCCCTCTGCTATCCACAGGCATGTGTAAGGTGGGTCGTTCACAACCTCACCTTTCCTGGGCCACAGTGATTGGCCCACCATCAGGCATCTGATCCAAGACAGTCTATCAGAGTTCTTCCCTAGGATCTCAAAACCAGAGCTGGGAGTAAATGCTCTCTTCTGTTGATAAGTTCAGAAGATGAACTGACAGCAATTAAGAAGCTACCAAACTCACACCCAATCCTATCCTATTCGTATCATGATTGGCTTACACGAACCAATTAAGGCCTCCTGTGGGCCTAACTTGATTAGAATTTCTATTACCTGTAAGGAAAAGAGTCCTGACCAGTTCATCTTCACAGGTTCCTGGCAGAAGTGACTATACCTCTTCATACCTGGGCTTCAGCTCAATTATCAAGGTTAACTATGTGACATCAATCAAGACAGGGTAAAGTAGCCGGGAAGGACAGACAACAGTGCTGCACTGGAGATGTCACCTTTTCCATGTTTCTATTCAGAGAAAAATTCTTTTTTAGCTTGGCTTCCAACCTGCAAATCATTCCAACCGAAGGAAACACATGGGGAGAACAATGGAATCCTCCCCATTGTTGTATCACTGCAGGAAACAGAGAAATTCATGGCAAACTGCTCATTTTAGAGAAGGAAAACCATCCCCGGAGAGACACAGAGGCAAAGGTCCTGAGAGCTTGACACGTGAGCAGAGAAAACACACCTCTCCAGGAACCTCCTGACAGCTGAGGCAACGTGAGAATCAGGGTGGATTACATAATTTTCATTTTTTGGTAAAAAGGAATCAATCTCATTTTTTAAGAAATGCATATCTTTTCTTCAGAATAACTGAGCCAGTAGGTCTTCACACAGTGGACATTGAACAAGGCAAGAGATAGAATACTCAGCAGTGACTCAGAGATCTCGGACTATCCTCATGTGGTTTCTTGTGTCACCTCTCCCTAAAATCTACAGCCCAACAAGGAAACATAGTTCAACCTCCTGACCACCCAGGCTGGCACCCAAGGATAAGCCCACACAGGGGCACAATGCACAGTGTTCACAAAGTGCTTTCACATCCATCACCCTGCATCTGCTCAAACAGCTCCTGACAGCCAGGTAGACAATGAAATCTGCACTTTACCAACGTAGAAACCAAGGCTCATAGAGGGGAAAAGACTGTCCAAGGTGACACAGCTGATGAGTGGCAGGGCTGGAGTTTGCTGAGTCCCCAAGAACAGGTCTCCCAGCCATGCTGGTTCTGTTTGATCCTAATGCCTAACATTGTCCTTCAAGAGTTTTATACACATGTGTCTTTTCTCTCCAAGCACCCTGAGCCTTTGCAGGAAGGGTCCTCTCGCACAGTTTTAGTATGCTTGGGGTGACAGATGTCCTGCCTGGAGAAACCTGACCCCATGCACTATCTATCCTCCCCCTGGTCCTTTAGGTCAGGTCCCAGGCTAGTTGAGAACAGGAGCTTGAAGGAGAGAAGTTGGGCCTTGGGGGTCTGGGGCAGACACAGCTCAGGAAGGTCTGGGGAAGAGAGGGCCACGCCCCAGCCAGCTGAGGGCGTGGCCAGGGCGCTGTCCACCCCTCAGTGCTGACCAGTTCCTGCGGCTGGGAAAAGACCTCTGGGGACAAGGGTTAGACCTTCCCACTTCCCAGGCTTCCCAACCATTAGGTGAAAGATTGGGAAGAGGAGGTGAAGAGAAAACTGGCTGCTTTTGTTCCCCTCCCCACCCCCATTTTCTCCCCATTCCATGCCCTTTGGTGCTTCTGTCTCCTTAACTCATCCTTTTCCTCTTTCTCACCACTTCCAGCCTCCCTGTATTCCGCTGGAGGCTCTCTACCTCCCTCTATCCCTATTTCCCCTCTCTGTTTTTTCCCTCTTCCCTATTTCCGCTTCATCCACTAACTGTGCAACCACTTGCAAGCTTCTTAACCTCTCTGAGTGAAAGCCCTGACCTCACAAGCGGTTGGGAAGCTCAGTGGTCAGCTTAGAGAAGATGCTCAACCCGAGTGCATTTCATTAACTGTTCCCTTTTTTCCTAGATGGGAAGGATAGGTGGGAACACCACATTAGCCTCCTTCACCTCCACAGCAAAGCCCCAGCATGCCAACCACCCACCAATCACTAGAGAAAGCCTAGGGGTGCAACTGTCCTCCTCCACCACCCAAGGAGACAGATCCTGGCCCAGGGTGTTGAGGTCCATCACAGAAGGACTGTCGGGGCTCGGCGCCTGTGGCTCAATCGGCTAAGGCGCCAGCCACGTACACCTAAGGTGGCGGGTTCGAATCCCCAGCCTGGGCCCGCCAAACAACAATGATGGTTGCAACCAAAAAATGGCCGGGCGTTGTGGCGGGCGCCTGTGGTCCCAGCTACTTGGGAGGCGGAGGCAGGAGACTCGCTTAAGCCCAGGAGTTGGAGGTTGCTATGAGCTGTGATGCCATGGCACTCTACCCAGGGGGATAGCTTGAGGCAAAAAAAAAAATTAATTAATTAATTAATTAATTAATTAAAATAAAGAAAGAAATAAATAATAAAGAGCCTAGGAAGTATTGGTGAATAACCAAATACTAGGCTAGTTACATTGTTTGGGGTTTTTTGTTTTTCTTTCTTTGCCCCCATGCATGAGATTCATGATTTTTTTTTTTTTAATGTTGAGATTCTCTGTCTTCCTCTAGGAATTCCCACAGCCCAGAGCTTCTGCTC
>CAUYQV010045919.1:0-23085 GCA_963574575.1 Galagoides demidoff
AGTGGAAATGTTGAACAGACCTATATCAAGTTCTGAAATAACATCAACTATACAAAGTCTCCCTAAAAAGAAAGCCCAGAAATAGATGGCTTAACATCAGAATTCTACCAAACCTTTAAAGAGGAACTAGTACCTATATTACTTAACCTTTTCCAAAATATAGAAAAAGACGGAATACTACCCAACACATTCTACGAAGCAAACATCACCTTAATATGATACCCAAACCAGGAAAAGACCCAACAAGAAAAAAAAATTATAGACCAATATCACTAATGAATATTGATGTGAAAATATTCAACAAGATCCTAACCAACAGAATCCAGCAACACATCAAACAAATCATACACCACGACCAAGTAGGTTTTATCTCAGGATCTCAAGGATGGTTCAACATATGTAAATCTATAAATATAATTCATCACATAAACAAATTAAAAAACAAAGACCATATGATTCTCTCAATTGATGCAGGAAAAGCTTTTGATAATATCCAGCATCCCTTTATGATCAGAACACTTAAGAAAATAGGTATAGCAGGGACATTTCTTAAACTGATAGAGGCCATCTACAGCAAACCCACAGCCAATATAGTATTGAGTGGAGGTAAATTCTAATCATTTCCACTCAGATCAGGAACCAGGCAAAGTACCCATTGTCTCCATTGCTCTTTAACGTTGTAATGGAAGTTTTAACCATTGCAATTAGGGAAGAAAAGGCAATCAAAGGTATCCATATAGGATCAGAAAAGATTAAACTTTCACTTTTCACAGATTATATGATTGTATATATACACCAGGGATTTGACTACAAAACCCCTAAAAGTGATCAATGAATACAGCAGCGTCCCAGGTTACAACACTCATAAATCAGTAGCTTTTATATATACCAAAAACAGTCAAGGACTCTATTGCATTCACAGTAGTGCCAAAGAAGATGAAGTATTTGGGAGTTTGCCTAACAAAAGATGTGAAAGATCTCTATCAAGAGAACTATGAAACTCTAAGAAAAGAAATAGCTGAAAATGTTAATAAATGGAAAAACATACCATGCTCATGGCTGGAAGAATCAACATTGTTAAGATGTCCATACTACTCAAAGCAATATATAATTTTAATGTAATCCTTATTAAAGCTCCACTGTCATACTTTAAAGATCTAGAAAAAATAATACTTCATTTTATATGGAATCAGAAAAAAACTTGAATAGCCAAGACATTACTCAGAAATAAAGACAAAGCAGGAGGAATCACGTTACCAGACCTCAGACTATACTATAAATCGATAGTGATCAAACAGCATGGTACTGGCACAAAAACAGAGAGGTAGATACATGGAACAGAATAGAGAACCAAGAGATGAACCCAGCTACTTACCATTATCTGATCTTTGACAAGCCAATTGAAAACATCAAGTGGGGAAAAGATTTCTTATTTAACAAATGGTGCTAGGCGAACTGGCTGGTGACCTGCAGAAGACTGAAACTGGACCCACACCTTTCACCATTAAATAAGATAGATTCTCACTGGATTAAAGATTTAAACTTAAGACATGAAACTATAAAAATACTAGAAGAAAGTGTAGGGAAAACACTTGAAGAAATTGGCCTGGACTTAAATTTTATGAGGAGGACCCCCTGGGCAATTGAAGCAACATCAAAAATACATTACTGGGACCTGATCAAACTAAAAAGTTTCTGCACAGCCAAGAATATGTACAAAAAGCAAGCAGATAGCCCTCAGAATGGGAGAAGGTATTTGCAGGTTATGTCTCTGACAAAGGTTTAATAACCAGAATCCACAGAGAACTCAAATGTATTAGCAAGGAAAGAAAAAGTGATCCCAACTCAGTGTGGGCAAGGGACTTGAAAAGAAAATTCTCTGAAGAAGACTGGCAAATGGCCTACAGATATATGAAAAAAATGCGCATCATCCTTAATCATCAGAGAAATGCAAATCAAAACTACTTTGAGATATCATCTAACTCCAGTAAGATTAGCCCACATCACAAAATCCCCAAACCAGAGATGCTGGTGTGGATGTGGAGAAAAGGGATCACTTTTACACTGCTAGTACGAATGCGAACTAATATGTTCCTTTTGGAAAGACATCTGGAGAACACTTAGAGAACTAAAAATAAACCTGCCATTTGATCCAACAATTTCTCTACTAGGTATATATCCAGAAGACCAAAAATCACACTACAACAAAGATATTTGTACCAGGATGTATATTGCAGCCCAATTCATAATTGCTAAATCATAGAAGAAGCCCAAGTGCCCATTGATCCACAAGTGGATCAATAAACTGTGGTATATGTACACCATGGAATATTATGCAGCCCTAAAGCAGGATGGAGACTTTACCTCCTTCATGTTTACATGGATGGAACTAGAAAATATTCTTCTTAGCAAAGTATTTCAAGAATGGAAGAAAACGTATCCAATGTACCCAGCCCTACTATGGAACTAGTTTATAGCTTTCATAGGAAAGCTATAACCCAATTATAGCCCAAGAATATGGGGAAAAGGGAAAGGGAGGAGAGAGGAGGGGGGAGGATTGGTGGAAGGAGGGTGATTGGTGGGATCACCCTATGGTTCATCTTAGAAGGTTACATGTGAATATTTCTAAATGTGGAGTATAAATGTCTTAACACAATAACTAAGAAAATGACATGAAGGCTATGTTAACCAGTTTGATGAAAATATTTCAAATTGTATATAGAAACAGCACACTGTACCCTGTGCCCCATGACTGTATTAATGTACACACCTATGATTTAATAAAAAAAATAAAATTTATACATGTCTTTTCAATTGTGTAGAGTTCAGCACCCTTGTATTGTTCAAGGATCAGCTGTATGTGGTTTTATTTTCTTTATTAAATGGATATTTTCCTTTCTTATTTTTCTGCAACTTCTTTTATTTTCTACTTAAAATTTCTTAAAAATCTTTGCATGTCAGCATGCATGAGGCTACCTTGGTTTTTTTTCTTTTTTTAAAATTTTTATTTTAACTTTTTATTTCAAATTAATATGAGGGTACACATTTTTAGGTTACCTTGTTCTCACTGCCAAGGTAAGGTTCAAGTTGTAGAGGAGCCCCTCATCCAGGGGGATGTACTGAACATTGTGCACCTTTGGGTGAGATCCTGCCAAATGCCTTCTCTCCTCCCCAGCCCTCCTAACTCCGCTCACTTGCTAGACTACATTTGAGTTTTATCGTATGTATGAGCATGTAATTGTTTACATATTGGTTTCATATTAGTATTGAGTACATTAGATTTTTTTTCCATTCTTGACATTCTTTTTTTGAAACAGAGTCTCACTACATCATCTATAGTAGAATGTGGTGGTGTCATAGCTCACAACCTCAAATTCTTGGGCTTAAGCCATTCTCTTGCCTCAACCTCCCAAGTAGCTGACCATAGTACAGATGACCACCACAATGCCTGGCTGTTTTTTTTTTTTTTTTTTTTTGGTTGTAGTTGTCATTGTTGTTTGACAGGCCTGGGCTGAATTTGAATCCACCAGCTCTAGTATATGCGGCTGGCACCCTAGCTGCTGAGCTACAGGTGCCAAGCTCATTCTTGACATTCTTGACTTACTTTACTCAGAAGAATGTCTTTCACCTCTATTCAGGTAAACATAAAGATGTAGTCTCCATGTTTTTTAATGGCTGAATTGTATTCCACGTTATACAAATACCACAAGTTGTTAATCCATTCTCGGGTTGATAGGTATTTGGGCTGCTTGCCCCACTTGGCTGCCTTGTTCTTTTAATAGCTAGTGCTCATTTACAATGAGTCCCTCCTTCTAGCAATACAGCTTATCTTTCACTTATTCAGGTCCTCGTTTATGCATTTTTGTAAATCATATACAATAGCTTTTGCATTTTAAAAAATTTTATGGTTTTGGTTGCTGCTGTGGTTGTGATTTTTATTTTATATTTTCTAAATTGGCTTTTCTAGTATTTAGGGAAGCTATTGGTCTTGAATAGCTCAGCCATATTGCTTAACTCCTAATCTTCATAATCTAAAAATTTGATTCTTATAGATTTTCTAGTTAGATGATCATAATACATGCAAGAATTAAGAGTTTCTTATTTCTTTCCCATAATTAATACAATTATTCCTTCATTTTGTCTTATATTGGATAAGATATTTAGTATGATATCAAACAAGAGTGATGATTCTGGGAGACATCTTTAACTTGTTTTGTCTTAACTGGGAATGTTTCTAGTGTTATTATAACATGAGTTTTAGGTTTGTTGCACAGCGCCTCTTTGTAAATGAGAATTTTATGATAGTTTAATGAGAAATAATTGTTGAATTTTATTGAGTGTTTTTTTTTCCGTACTATTTTCTGTACCTGTTGAGATTATCTTATGGTTTTATTTTTTCTGTTTCTGTAGTGAGTTCTGTGGATGGAGTTTCTGCTCATGCCATTTTGTACTTCTCTCACTGCTTTGTCAGTTTTAATCTTTTATTTATTTGTTTTGTTTAGTATTAATCTTTTAAAATGTTACTGGTTTGCATCTCTGCCACCTCTTCCCCCCCACCCCCCAACTACCTGAAGGGTGTTTAAAAACCGTATCGCTTTCATATTATGGGTTCTCAGTTAATGTTGAATGACCTTCTGTTCACATCTGTTATGTTATCTAAGTAACTCTGTGGCCATGCAATTTTCAATTTTATTCTTAAGTTCTAATTATATATAAACTGAAGCTGGATCAGGGATTCCAACCAAGTTGGAGCCAGAGCTAGGTCTCAAATTTAAGTTCTAATGTTCTAGTGAAAATGCTCTTTTTGCTGATCCATGGATAATAATTGCCATAGCTTTGTGGCATCATTATCAGATGCAGTGTTCATATTTTCTACATGTGTTGGGGTGGCTGAGTAGCTCAGAAATGGTATTTTCACTACCTGAATATTATTTAATAATGCTTCCCAACTGGAGGGAGAAGGGATTGATCTGATGACAGTTTTCACATTAGGGATTATTACTGAGCAGAGCTCAAGCAGCCTAATTGAACTACTGATATACATACATATAACAAAAAGAATATCCTTAAAAAGCCTCTTGACACCCTTACAATGACCTGATATTGACCACAGTTTGACTTCCTTTTAGAATCATCAAAGGTTAAAGCGGCAGGACCCTTAGAGCTAATCTATGCTCTTTTTCTCATTTTTAGACACGTGGGTAAGTGTGATTTAGGAAAGAGAAATGACTTTCTCAAGTCAAACGGTGTGTTATCTAATGTTTCAGGAGGTCTACAGTGACCTTTTCAATATGGTTTAATTATTTGTTTACTTTCACAGACTAAAGAAAAGCCTGGCTGCTTAACATCTTCGTTCCTTATTATGAGACAAAGCCACTTAAATGGATATTGGGCAAAAGTCACATAGATTTAAAAACAAATTTGGAGATGAAAATGATGGCAGAGGTGATTGTAAATTTCATGGGCTGCTGGGGAAATTTTGTTGACCTAGATTTTTTCCTAGCTATTGTCAGTGAGGCACAGTGACCACCAAGATTGAAGCCTGAGTGGAGTCCTGGTCTTTTTCTTAATGGAGTCAAACCTGGCAATTTTGGATTCACACATTGTGTGCTTCGTGTTACCATGTAAACAATTAATTTCTAAATAACAAAATCTCATTTAATTGTCCTAGTATGTGATAAAATAAAATAAGTATCAATTGGAATATACCTCATAGTCAAGTTGGGTTTCATCACAGCACCCATGATAATGTATTATCTTCATTGTCAAGATGGAAACAAAACCAAGTCTAGGGGATGCTTTGATTATCCAAGGAGCGTATTGGAAAGCAATTTTTAAAAAGATATTTCAAGCTGTTGCTAGGTTTGACATGTATTATGTTTCTGTATTATCCACTAAATGACGTGCCACAAGCCTATTTCGTTTTACTAGACACACTACAGGAATATTAGATAGATGTGTTCCTGCTCTCTGAAGCTTTAGCTTTGTGATATAGCTAGATGACTGTCATGCCACTATAAGAAGAAACAGAAAATAATGCATTTTAACTAAGCTAAAAGAAAACATTATTTAAGAATATGTATACACAAATGCATAAATAGAGCATTTAAAAAATGGTAGTATGTGGGGTGTGTTGCACCTAATTGTGGGGTTTATGTGTGGTTGGATAAGTTACAAAACATCACAATGAAATTCTGATTTGAAATAATAGGAAGGGTACATTTCCTCCTTTCACTTTCATGATTTTCTGCATTTGCAGGGCCTCCACTACTCAGCCGGTAGTATCTTTGCTCTTGTTAATATGTTATTTTGTACTGTTTTCAAGGCCTTTCATGCTTATTCTTCTCAGTAAGACTGACTTTAAGATCCTGAAAAAATCACCATTTTTGTGATTTTATCCAAATCATCTCTACAGCCAGAAAGTGTTACGTTAACACATATGTGTGAGTATGGTGATATGGATTAGCAAGTAGGACACACAGAAACAGTCAGATAAAAATGTTAATCAGATTCGAAACATAAGTCCCTACTTCAACCACTGGGCAATAGCGAAAGGATTTTAAAAGGCCGGGAACAAATGTGAAGCCAGTGGAATTGCATATGCTGAGGCGGGGAGGCGGGCAAGCAAATGATTTCTCCTTAATTGCACTTCTAAGACTTTGCTTCCTGTGATTCTTTTATATATTAACATTGCTGTAGTTTAATAAAAATAAAACAAAAAGGAATAAGGGTCTTAAGCTCTTATGCCTCCCCAAGAGATTATCTTGCCTGTCTAAAGAAGTCTCCAGAAAATACCCATAGGAGATAATAAAGATAGGATATGCCTAGCAGACAAAATGCTGCCACCTTCTGGTACAGAATGTTTTCTCCCCCATCATTCTCCATCTCTCTGTCTCTCTTTCAAAATTATTCTAAAAACAGTAACAATTGTATTATACTGTATAGCTAGCACTGTCTCATTTAATGCTCACAAAATCCTTATCAGGTAACTTTTTTTACCTGCATTAGACCGAGGTTCAGAGAGGATGTGTTACTTCTAGGTCACACAGTGATTAGTTGAAGAGTGAACTATATTATTCCACACATTAAGAAATATTCCACGCACTTAGCAGAAATGTGTGGAGTCTTTGGTCCCATAGCATAGCACCGCTTTGTAGGGTGTGACTGACATATAATTCTCTCCTTTTGGCTCTGCAGAGTGCCATGGTGACTTCTCGTCCTGAGTTTTGGGAGACCCCGGTAGAGTGGGTTAGGGAGCAGCCCTTTACCTTCTGTCATCTTTGATCAGGCAAAAGACATCTTCTACTCTCTTTACCTTTAAAATTTTCTCAGTAATATTAACATGTAAATTGATTAAAAAACATTTTCAGGCTATTTAATAAGCCAAAATGTATACTACTGGCTCCCATACCCCAGTTCA
Organism: Galagoides demidoff; assembly: GCA_963574575.1. NCBI lineage: Eukaryota > Metazoa > Chordata > Mammalia > Primates > Galagidae > Galagoides > Galagoides demidoff. The sequence continues at coordinate 7,421 of CAUYQV010045919.1, forward strand.
TCACCCAACACAGGTGCCAGGTGCCACCCTATCTCACCCATGACCCCTGGACATTCCTTGTGAGACAGCTGCTTTCCGAGCTTTTCACCTGACTCTGGCTAGCAATACCCTGTTTATCCCTCACTCTGATCTCTGTGAAGCTTCCCTGATCTCTTTAATGCGCATTCCGTGCTTTCCCCCCCACTGGTGGGACTTATTTCTTTAAGTCCTTGTCTAGCTCATTGTTTTCCTTTCTATAAGTCTGTCTCACTCGTTTGTCTGTGATACAGTCAAGATCCTCTTGAATTTCTGTAACCCCTAACAAAACTTCACGTAGCTGCTCAGTAAATATTTTGCTTTTATTGAATTGTCACACTTATGGAAAAACCCATGAAGCACCACCTGTATATAAGAGCTGGGGTAGATCTTCTAATACGGGAGACCTAAGGGAGATATGTGACCATGGTCATTGCTTACCAAATTGTGAAAGAGACCAGTGAAGACAGGAGTCTCCCCCCTGCTCTTTCTCATATTTGTTCTTCTCTGTGCAGAAGCAATAATTTTTAGAAAGGTATTTCTTGTATAGCATCTTTCCTCCACATTTCTACTTGGGCACCAGATTGTCAAATTCTTGCTAACAGAAAATATTCATGTTAGAGTTCCCTGTTTGATTGATGGTATTTGCAATCAGAATATTGACTCCCAGGAAGGCTTTTCTGGCTCTGTGCCTAACCAATATTGGCTGTAGGATAACACTGGTAAAAATATTCCAACTCTATTTTGTCCTGTTACGGGCTCTTCCTCTTACTTGCTCTCACTCTCACAAACACACACACACTTTTATTTTGAAGTAATTTTTAACTCAGAAAAGTTATAAAAATAGCACAGAGAATTCCCACAATTTATTCCCATTGGTTTACACCATGGTCTTTTGGAGGGCATTTTGTACCTAAAACATGATTTACCAACACACAAAGGTATTAAAAGCATTATTTATCATAGCAAAAATTGAGAATGACCTAAATATTTTAAAAAAGAAGTATGGTTACATAATCTATCAAAATGATGAATGAATCTATAACATTAAAAATCAAATTCTTTACAAATATTTAAAGGGAAGAGCCCAATGTATTATTTTGCTGGGGCTGCCCTAATGAAATATTACAGACCGGGTGACTTAAACAACAGAAATGGATTCTCAGAGCTCTGGAGACTGGAAGTCTGGGTTGCTTTTCCCTGAGGCCTCTCTCTTTGGCTTGCAGACAGTCACTGCCTTGCTATTTTCACATGTTTTTTGTCTGTGCTTATATATCCTTGGTGTCACTCTCTTTTTAAAGAGGGACATCAGTCATATCAGGTCAGGGCTTCTCCCTGATGCCCTCAATTAACCTTCACTACCTCTTAAAAGCCCTTTTTCCAAACATAGTCATTTTGGGAGTTAGGGGTTCAATGCAGGAACTTTTGAGGACACAATTCAGTCCACAACCCTCGAGTGTCTTAAGTGAAAAATGTACACAAGTATCATGTTCACGGTGTGATTCAGATTTCTTAAACACATACATATATACAGAAAAAATGGTGTGGAAGTTTACAGGTTAGAATTTTAACAGTTGATATTTCTGAATTGTGAGATTATGAATCCTATTAATTTTCTTCCTACTTTATTGCATTTTTCAGTTTCCATAATAAGCTACTATTACCACCATTATCAGAAAAAAAAGTATTAAAGAAGTAACACACAACACTTCTTTAAAAGCTTACACGTACTTTGCTGTATATTAATGTATTTAATCTCTTTAATTATGCTATGAAGCAGAAACAGGAATAATACTGTTTTGATTTACAGACAACAAAATTGAGGCTTAGAAGAGTTTAGGCCAAATACCCTAATAATCACAATAGGTATTCTGACTATCAATCCAGTGGTCTCTCTGTTATACCACAATTCTCCCACATACTTTCTTTCAATAGGCAGAGAAAAGTCTACTAGTGCTCTATTATTATTCCCAACAATTTATTAATGATGCTTATAAAAGTAAAATAAAAATTAATGTTAACCGCAGCAATAGTATCAAAGCAAATGTAACACAGGGATCATTTAAATGTAATCTCTCATGGAAAATTGGGATGCAAATAAATATTTTAAAAAATTACCTGGGATCAAAATTGTTATTGACAATTTTTTACTCTACACTAGATTTTATTATTGTCATGCACTTCTGAAGATGACACGTTGAGACTCCTGGTCATTTCAGCAGATATGACTACATACAATGGTGCATGCATGGACCAGTCCTCTCAACAGAAGTGAAGGGAGGACTGGGGAGGCTGGACATTATTACACGAGTTCTAGACATGTGTAAGCATAGTAATGTTTTGCTATTCTGCGAATACAAGAAATATGGCCGCAGCTGTACGTGTGTGTTGGGGTGGGATATGGCTCTGCATATGAGGTGTCCTTTAGCTGAAAAAGTTGGGAATTACTGCTTTAGGTTAATGATATAAAAATCCTATTTATAACACACTCTCTTCTACTCTCCATTCTTATAATAAAATCCACTACTACAGTAAGTACAGTATAAATGGGTATTTTCTGAACAGAATTTCTACTTGCTAGGGAGTTGAATTCAACTGAGACACTGAGTGACTTCTACTTGCAAAATGTGCTGCCTCTCTTCAGGCATCGCTCTGGAGAAGGGAGGATGGTGAAGAATAAAGAACTCCCTCCAATGTGGCCGGAGGGCCTCTTCTTCCGGGTCTGGCAGCACCTACTGCAGACGCAGGATGATACAGGGGGAAAGTTTTACCTGTGGTCTGTGGATGGAGCTTTGGGGTCAGACATCAGTGTCTGCTTCAGTGGTCAGTCCTAACTAAGGCTTTCATCGAGGTCTTGTGACTTGGGAAATGACAGACACCTAAACTAAAAGAAATGACAAAACATATCTCAAGGCTTTCAAAAAAGGCCCATAGCTTGGTGCCAGTTGTCTCAAGGCAAGCAGTTGGGCATTCCCTTCCAAGGAGGTTCCCTGAACAGCTGTCAGACCTAATCCGGGTGAGAGATGAAAGACTGACCTACAGGTTAAAGTCTCCACTGCCTGCTGCAAATCCCCTGAGTTATCTAATCTCTGCAGAGGCACGGGCTTTCTGCAAAGGAAGCATTATTTTATGGCGTACCCTTTGATGAAGGGAATATAGCAGCTGTTAGAAAATGCAGTAAGTAGTTGTTCTGAGCTAATACTGCCTGGGTAAGTGCTATAGGATTTTCTTAAAATGAAAAAGAGTGACTTCAAAAGTCTAGATAAATATCTGGAAAACCTGCACAGACTGAGCTCAGGAGGCATTGCTTTGCACAGCGGAGTACTGCCTGGGTTCCTAAAGGAACACATGTGCGCACACACACGCACACAAACGCATACACATGCACACGAACACCAGAGGCTTTAAGTCCAGCATGTTGTCTAATTTCCTGCAACCAAAAGTCTGCCTGGGAGAATCAGCATGCCTTGCCTGCCGTATCGCAGAGTGCAAGTACAGCTCAGTGTTTCTCTGGGCTTTGGTATTCTCATTTGTAAAACAAAATAAATAGTCAAAAATAAAGAGAGGATTTAGATTAGATGGTAAATCCTCCGCGTATCATCATTCTTCATCCTTGTGTCCATAACAGGCATAATTAATTGGCTATGGCACCTCCCACCAGCCCTTATGCAGCCTCAGAATTTTCCATAGCGATTGGTCTGAATTAGCATGTGGGAGAGGAAACCTATTTGCTCTGCTTGCAATTTAGTGATGCTTGTGGTTCTTTTCCTCAGGAGTCTCAGCAGGCTTAGTGGCTTGGCTCATGGTGGCACCTCTGGCACTACATAGTATAATTGGCGTCAATAAAACATGGTGACAAAAGCAGCCAAGATATTTTGGGGGGTGGAGATCTCAGGTTTCAGAGATGACACCAGTTACTCCTGGGAAGAGGCATGCACGTCCGATCCAGAACTGAACAGAAGAGCAGAGCAGGAAGGCACTGCAGCTGACAGGGAACGTGAGCGGGTAGACACCCGGCAAACTCTTGAAATAGTGGGGAGGTGGGAATTGGAGAGTCTACAAAGCAGGAGAAGATAGAGTTAGGGAAAATTCTTCTTATTGTTAATGCTGCCCTTCTCCCCCTTTTAAAACTAGGCTGCTATATTCTGATAAAAACAGATATGTTACATTGTATAATTACTAACTAAAGAATTGCAGAACAAAATTATTCTTTTTTATTCCTTGTAGAGATGGGGTCTTGCTATGGTGCCCAGGTTGGAGTACAGTGACTATTTTACAGGTGTGATCATCCTATACAACAGCCCTGAACTCCTGGGCCCAAGTCATTCTCCTGCCTTAGCCTCCCAAGTAATTGGAACTATAGGCATGTGCCCCTGCACCCAGCTTGCAGAATAAAATTCTTAAACAGAATTTTAAGAGTTGGAGAAAGCTGCTGAGATTGTGTCATCCGTTGGTTTCCAAATGCTTCTACTTGGACCAGATGCAAGTTGGCTTTTTGAGATCACTTGAGAGTTTGTTAATTCCTGAGCCCAGATCCCAGCGATTCTAGTTAGGCAGGTTTGGCATGGTTTTAATAAGTCCCCTAGGTGAGGGCAATAATTATCCAGGTTTGAAAATAAATGGTCTAGTCCACATTCATCATTTTTTAAGATGAGAAGACTGAAGTGAAATTAGAAGAAATGATTTGCTTAGTATCACATAGCAACTGAAAGTGATGAATTTGGAAATGAAATCTAGATTTTCTGACTGCCAGTCCCATGTCAAAGTTTAGGCTATTTTCCTGGGGTTTCTTGAAACAAATGGCCAATCATGTTGGTGTGCTCTGTAGTTCAACAATGTTAACATGGAATAGGCTGCCTTCAACGTTTAAGCATAGGACAGATGCTCCCAGAAGGAAATTTGTGGGTAAATGCATCAGATGGTAGTTATTCTTTACCTTCTAGCTTTAAGTAATTCTATTCTTTGCCAACTTACTTGTTGAAAAATAATGAGGAATTGAGGTTCTATTTGTTTAAATGTGAAAGTTTATCTCTAGGTTATTAAGAAAGAAGCAAGGACAGGGGTAGGTAGCCGATGGCAATGATTTGAGCCTCTAGACAGCTGTTGCTCTGTGGTCTGACCTCTCACCCCCCCACACCCCATAGGCATTGTGTCTGCTCTCCAGCTGGGCCCCATCCCACTGACATAGACCCAAAGAATATCCCACATACTGCTGCCAGGAAGATCCTCCAGTTGCACTGATTCCACCACATTACTCTGCTGCAAAACCTTCAGGGACTCCCCATCAGGAAAATGTCTGAACATCAAGTTGGCAGTTAAGACCTGTTATAATGTGACTGTTATCCTGTCTCTTCAAACTTTTCTCCTGCCATGCCACACATCAATTCTCCTTGAGTTTAAATAGGCTGTTCCATTATTTCCACTTCAATTCACATTCCAAAAATGTTTTTGAATTCCTCCTCAAATGCTATCTAACGAAACATGTCCAGCTCATATTACTTATTAATTGACAAACACTTATTGCACAGCAACTATGTGCTTGGCACTGGAGGTTCTTAGGAAAATAACCCAGATTTGATCTGTACCTACAACGGTGGAAAAGCCTAACATTATGTAAAAAATTTCCAGTGATATAAGGAGTGTTCCAAAAATGAGAGTAAGTACCATTGACACATCTAACAGGGAGACAGGACTTAATAGTGCAGCTATGATCTCACCAGTTCTGAAATCTTTTTTGCCTTTGGTGTGTACTTATTTTTATATCTAGATACATAGTTGCTATTTAGCCATTTCCTTTGTGTTTGTTTTATGTCTCAGACTGAAACCTCTTATAGGACAGAATAATATCTGAAATGCTTCATATAGCTTAGTAATTTTACTAATGTAGTCTAAATCAGTAGGCTCAAAGAAGGCTTATAAAGACAACATTTCTTTATGTTTTACAACTTTAAGGTGTTTTTACTTCTGTTGTTTTATTTGTTCTTGTCAATAATCCTATGAATTAGGTGTTATGGTCTCTAATTTACAGATAAGAAAATTGAAGCTCAGGGAATTTTGAGCGACTTGTCTAAGGCAAAAAAGCTGATAATTTATGGATTCTGAACAAAAATCTAGAGATTTTCAATCTTAATTTAAACATTTTCAGGTTAATGATAAATACTAAGTGAATGAACAAATGAAGATTCTGGTATCATTTCTTACCAAATATCCTCCTCCCCCCCTTTCCTTTCGTCTTTCTGTGTCTTGCCTCTATGCTCGTCCATCTGGTCCATATGTTTCTTTGCTCCTAACCATGCCTCCAGCTTGTTAGTGACAACTCATCTTACTTGTAGGATTCTGATCAGTTGTTTTTTAAGAAACTCAGGAGCAAAGAGACTGTTGATTCCACCCTGCTGGCATCTGTATTTCAGTTGTCTTAGGGAAGGTTTCCCAAAAGAATACCTTGAGACCAGGATGTGTGTGTAAGTGAGTTGTTAAGAAAGTGCTCCCGGGAGAATCTGGTAAGATAGTGAGGGAATAAGGATGTAGAAAGGGAAGAAGCCAGGAAATTTTGGGCAAAGCTCCAACTTCAGTTTTATTCCACAAGGCACACTGAAGTGTAAAATGCACATCAGATTGTCCCTCCTGAGGCAAGGGAGCTGGGCTTTCATACTTCTTTACTTGTCTGTCCTTGGCCAGCAGCCACCCCAAGAGGATATAAACTCCAGATATTCAGCCTTCTGCACGGTGGAGCACAGCTCTTCGGAAAATGGTCACAGGTGTGAGCCTTTAAAGGAAAAGGCACACAGGAATAAAGGGAAGAGTATGATGAAATAGTAAAATAGAAAAAAAAAAAAGAAGATAAAATCTCCATGGAGATCTGTCTAGAGCAACAATGGTATCTGCTATAGCAGGTCCAATAACTATAAAGTAATTTTTTTTTTTTTTTTACATTTTAGGGCATCCAAAATTCCTTTATACCCTCACATCAGAAAAGTATTAATGTTTAGAGTGGCCAATATTCATAGGTCCCCAAGCCTATAGGCTCTATAAGTTTCATAAGAATGGAAAAGCAAATATCCAATGTATTCAATACTAATATGAAGTCAGTAGATGATCTAATTCACACCCACATAGTGGAAAAACTCCTTTCAATTGAAGTGGGGGGGGAAATGAGGGAGGGGGGAAAGTGGGGGCTTAGTGTGTTCCCACTTAATGGGCACCATATAGGGGCATATGGCACACCTTTTGGGTGTGGGACAAAACTACAGGAGGTATTCTACCTAACACATAAAAATATTGTGATCTGGTTGTTTATACCCTAACATTAACCTGAAATTAAGAGAAAACAGTAATTCTTGTGCACTCAATTTTATTTAATTTTGACCTAGTTCTGATTATTTCTTTTCTTCTGTTATGCTTGGGATTGGATTGCTCTTCCTCTTCCAACCCCTTGAGATGGTCCTTTAGGTTGCTGATCTGCACTCTTTCTGTTTTGTGGATGTGAGCATTTAATGCTATAGATCTCTCTCTTAGGATTGCCTTTGCAATATCTCTCCAGTTTTGATAGCTTGTGGCTTCATTTTTGTTTTATTTGAGAAATCTAAATTTAAGACACAAAACAATACAAATCCTAGAAGACAGTGTGGGAAAAACTCTTGGTTCTAACAGCCTGGGAAAAGACTTTATGAAGAAGACTTCCTTGGCAATCGCAGCAACATAAAAAAATAAATGAATAGGACACGATCAACCTGGAAAGCTTCTGCACAGTTAAGGATACAACAACTAAAGATAACAGACAATCTTCCAAATAGGAGAAGATATTTGCATGCTATGAATATCACAAAGTGCTGATAACTAGAATCTACAGAGAACTCAAATTATTCAACAAGAAAATAATCCCATTTATAAGTGGACAAGAGACATTAAAAGAATCTTCTCTGAAGAAGACAGAATAGCCAACAAACATATGAAAAAAGGTTCATTGTCCCTAATCATCAGAAAAATACAAATCAAAACCACTCTGAGATATTACCTAACCCCCATGAGAATAGCCCACACTACAAAATCCCAAAGCTGCAGATGCCGGCATCGATGTGGGGAGAAGGGAACACTTTTACATTGCTGGTGGGATTGCAAAATAATACGACCTCTGTGGAAAGAAGTATGGAGACTTCTCAAAGAGCTAAAAGTTGACCTTCTGTTTGATCCTGCAATCCCATTACTAGGTATTTACTCAAGGGGGGAATCATATTACTATAAGGACATTTGCACTAAAATGTTCACTGCAGTTCAATTTACAGTCTCCAAGATGTGAAATCAACTCAAGTGCCCATCAACCCAGGAATGTAGTAATAAACTGTGGTATATGTATATTGTAGAATACTATTCACTCATAAAAAGATGGGAGTCTTTACATTTTTTTGTATTAACCTGGATGGAGTGGAACATTCTTTTTAGTCAAGTATCATGAGAATGGAAAACCAAGCATCTAATTTATGTAATACTAATATGAAACCAATAGATAAACAACCACACACCCACAAAAGGGAAAAACACAATTAGATTCAAGTGGGGGGAATGGAGAAGAGGGAGGCGATTGGTAAACTCTTACCTAAGGTACACAAAGTAAGGGTATACAGCACATCTCCTGGGTGAAGGGCTCAACTACAACTTTAACTTTACCTCAGAAATGCAAACAGTGTAACCTAATCATTGGTACCCTCATATTAATCTGAAATTTTAAAAAAGCCCAGCAATTCTAGTTTATCTGAAAGCCTTCAGTGAGGCTGTTCTACCTCAAAATAGCTTCCTAGGCTTCCATTCCGGAGACTGCTCTCCCAGGAAATGTCATGTGCTGAGCTGCAGAATCACATCACGTCATTACTCCATTAGTTACAGAGCAGATGGAAAAGGCGTTTTTCCAGGCTGCCTGGTTCTAAGATGGAGCAGTACTGCCATGTGACCTCAGGAAAACCTCAGTCCTATTAGCTAGAATGACATGAGGGTAATGAATGAAAACCTCCTATGGCGGAGAAGCATCCCTCGGGAGAGAAGGCACACAGACTGGAGAACTGGAAAATATGGGTTGCAGTTCTCCTTGGAAAGTAGGGTGTAAACTCAGGAAATCAGAACCAAGCCTGTGGGGTTTGCTGGCACATTATGTGGCAGCTTTTCACCAGCAGTCTCTTCGCAGCTTACTTATGGGTTCCCTGGGCTCCACATCTATTTAATTAAAAAAAGGAGCAACTTTTTCCTCCTTCCTCTTGGGAAGAGTCCACTGGGCCTTGTCTTGACAGGTCAGGTACAAAATGACAGATGGGGCTGAAGTTGCCTTCCCCTCCCCCTACACCATCAGAATTTCTCTGTTCCCTTCCCCCCAACCTTGGAGGACCAGGCCTTGTTACTAGGCTGCTGAATACGAGGAGATATTTGGCTTCACTTGATTGGAATTTTGACGACAATTAAGGAGACTACATCTTGTCACCAGTATTTGAACCTCTAGAGTTGTCTCTGCATTGATGATTTTTTTCTTCATTATTTGAAGATTTTAAAAGCTTATAGTATTTCCATTACCATAAGCTATTACTACTAGAATAAAAAATAAAAATCTAATTGTAAACCAGAATGCAGAACTTCATCCCGTTTATGGAAAAATGTGTGTAAGTATGTTTATATACACATTAAAATTCTGGAAATATTCCAGCAACCTGCTAAAAGAGGGAGATGGAATCATACAGAGAATTTTACATTCTTTGCAGGGCTTGGATATTTAACAATAATAAGAAAAAATACAATAATATTTTCAGTAGAAAAAGAAGTCATTAGTATTATTATTTTTAATGGGAAGCTATTGTAGCCTTTAAAAATATTTTCAGACTGCTTTGAGGGTACAAATGTAATACACACCCATACTAGGGGAAAACTCTATTTAATTAAAGTTGGGGGAGGGGGGAGGTTGGAGGGGGAGAGTGGAAGAGAAAGAGGGGTTGATGTGGTCTCACCTAATGGTACAATGGAAGGGTATAAGACTTTATTATTATATCAGTTTCATAAGAAATTATATATTTATTCTTTTTACTGAAATAACTATTTTCATTATCCCTTGACTTATTTTAAGTCTTTTCACATATAACCAATATAACAATTGTAGAGTGTATATAATAATTTTTATTTGACATTTCACTTTGTTATTTCATTTATACTTTCCTAAGAATTTGCGTATTTTTTATTCAGTGAATGCTCAATTGTCCATTGATTCAATGTCTGTTTTTTTAGGGCATAGTTTTCTTTGGAAATAATACAGTAACTTTTTGCCAATAAACTTTAAGAAGGGCAGAGGACAGGAGGGAAAGTTTCAAATTCCAGGCAAGGCCACCTGACTTATTATCACCAGACAAAGAAGGCCAACGTCATTTGGAAAACTGCCCTTGGCTTGTTTCAAACACATCTTTCCTGATTTCATGGAGACAGGTAGGTGCTGGAAACCTACTATGTGCCAGGGTTATATTTGGTGCTTAACCAGTATTTCTTGAATTGGAGTGTCATGGGAATTTCCTTAAGAAAACTAATGGGAGAAGGTCATTTGAGTTCCGGAAGCCTGTCTACTAGCCCTAACAAGTACTCTGAATTTGAAAACCAACCCGCAACCCTTTTTACCATGTAAGCCATGTAAGTAAAAGGAGAGACACAGTACAGTTTCACAAAGGGGATCAAGTTGACATCAAGCATTGATTCCCTTGTAGCTAGAGAAAGTTTCTTCCCAGAATCAGGCCTTTGGACTTGGAGAAGAGCTTCCATCTCCTCTCAGCTCTGCAAAGCCCGCCTTATTCTCCCTCTGCAACCATTGCTCAGGAGCATATAATCGATCTCTCTTCCCTCCCCAGGACTGTTTCTCCCTTTGGCTCCAAATTCCATCGGAATCTGAATAGAGCCATAGAATGTTGATTCTACAAGCCATTCCTTCAGTTTAATAGGAGAAGGGGTCAAAGAGAGATTCCACCAGCCCTGGGAGTGATGGGCTGGGGGAGCCTCCTAAAATGGGTAGCTGTGTATGACTATCTATGTTTGCTTGTTAATACGTTATCTCCTATCTCCATTTTCACATTTCTACATAATGCTGCATCTGGCCTATGTTCGCAAAAATTCCCTAATCTCCCCAGCTGGAAGTTAATTATCTACCAAGCAAACCCTATTGGTACTTCTTTTGTGAAACTTACCCTTTTTTTGCTGTTTTGATTATTTTTGCATCTGTATAATTTTTAGCCCTAGATCTCAAGTTCTTTGGGGTAAAGGATACATATCTTACAGATACGTTCAACTTTAAGAGTGAATGACGGTTGAAGGAAAGTGTATAGCTTTCGTTCTTGAAGCACTCATAACAAATTTTTATAGAAGAGAATAATATAAAACCTTAGGAAATCGGCCTATTAGATTGCATCATTTAAGGGTTCAGACTCTCAAATGCCTGTGTTGAAATGGCAACTCCACATTTAGGGGCTTTAGCACTTGAGCAAGTTGTTCAACTCTATGAGCCTCGATGACCTAATTTGTACACTGGAGGAAGTAACATCTTCCTCACAGAGGCACTAAGTGTCTTAAATGAAGCAATATATGTAAAACTAATTAGCACATTTGGTTGCATATAACATACACGTACTAAATCATACTTGTCAATTACTATCAGAGTGTGGTTATTAGTTAACATGATTTACTGGCAAACAACATTAAGCTTGTGTTTAAAACAGAACAAAAGAAAAAGGTAGCCCCTGCTCTGATTCACATGTGACTACTTGTTCTGGTTAATTCTCCAACTGCCTTCACTAGTGTAGAAAGTAACATCTCAGTGCTGATAATAGATACTACAACAATGGTAAGACCTAAACTAGACTGGCTGCTAGACAGGATGAGCAAATACCTTTCTTCCTCTACCATTTGTTCCACCACCTAAAATGCACACAGGCTAGTATATGCTACCCAAGACAGAGATGAGATGAAATGATTCCTCTTTGTTTGGTCTAAAATGCTGGAAAATTCTTATAAGAAATTGGGTTGGAAAGCGGAGTCTTTTTCTTTCCTTTTTTCTTTTTTCTCTCCTTTTCTAAGTGTTAAGAGACAAACTGCCTGCTTAATGATAAATGAGTATGCCCCTCCTCATTCCAATGTGAAGCATATATTTAATCCTAAAAATACAGGCAAAATTACCAAAGTGAAAATGTATTCCCTGGAGAAATAGAGATAAGAATGCTGATGCTTACTGAAGTGCTGTTGCTTGTGTATTTGTAAGGCTGATAGAATACTGATGTTTACATTAAGAATGGCTGCAATTGTATTGGAAACAAATGCTTACCCTTGCATTACTGAAATGGAGATATATGCAATAGCAATGTACTGCATAGGAACGTACAGATGCATAACAATTATTACATCATGAGACTAGAACTGCGTGATTATGAAATTCCAAGTGTCAGTAGACAATGAGAATAGGAAGCACGGTTATTATTATTTAAATTACCATAAGCAATTATATTAGATATTAAAACATGAAAGTAAAAATATTCCAATTTAGCTACCATAAGTGCTACAGAAATCCTCGGTTACATAAAAGTTTTTTTCAAAACAATACTGACACTTACGTATAAATTTTAAATCATTCTAATAAATTATGATGGCATGGGGAAATGGAAAATCTCCAGAAACCCAGAATCCTCAAATCCTGATATTCAATAGCCTTCTCCATTTTCCTCACTCTCTCTGATGAGGTTCCAAGAGATCTGTAGGCAGAACACAAGGTCACATGCTTTATTACCAGAAATGTTTGATTCCAAAGCTCAATGCAATCTGTTGTGGTTTTGTTTATTCATACTTGAAGTAGAATGAGGCTGTGACATTTTTATCTTAGCATCAGCAAGCTTTTTATGGGTGTCAGTACATACACAGCACAAAATAAACATCTTTTGTATAAGGTAAACATAATATAAGATCTCACATTTTGAAGTTAATAATTCCTTTTTCATGTTAGGTTAATGGACAATAGAGTTTGCCATTTTTTTGTGCAAAGTATTGATACCTGGAAACCTGACTTCGTGATGAATATACTTTGAGCTGTCAGTCACGTTTCACATCAACTTGGTTTATTTTAAAGTTTTATAAAATGAAACTAGGAAAGTCTAATGTACAATTAGAGGCCATCAGATATGGGAGCAGGTGCTTGGTGTCTTGTTGGATAATGATGAGCATTAGGATCAGTGAAGAGCCTGGAAAGGATAGATATTTCATTGAATGTCGTTACTTCAACATTCTGGTACATAGTAAGTTGGAATATCATACCCAAAGATGGAAGTCTGGATATTTTAAATTGGAAGATGCAGGAAATAAATTAGTTATCTGCTCTCTATGACATTTATATGTACTTTCAAATGGTGCTTCATTGAGTTTTTGATGGAAGGAAAAAAAATCATCAAATTCTGAGAAAGGTCCAAATTCTTTTTTTTTTTTGAGACAGAGCCTCAAGTTATCCCCCTGGGTAGAGAGCCGTGGCATCACAGCTCACAACAACCTCCAACTCCTGGGTTCAAGCAAGTCTCCTGCCTTAGCCTCCCAAGTAGCTGGGACCACAGGTGCCCACCACAACGCCTGGCTATTTTTTGGTTGCAGCTGTCATTGTTGTTTTGACAGGGGCCAGGTTGGATTCGAACCTGCCACCTTAGGCGTATGCAGCTGGCACCTTAGCCACTTGAGCCACAGGCGCCAAGCCAAGGTCCAAATTCTTGATGGCAAAGCTGTCTTCATGACAATTCCATCTTCTAACATATTCTGATATATTTTACTAAACATTAAATATTGTACTTTATCTTTAGGTGGATAGATTCAAACTATTCATATATTGATAATCACATTAAAACATCCATTTGAGCAAGCCACTTAAAATTATAGAGGTGGTCTTTGCTGATTTTAACAGTTCCATGAAAGAAAGGTTTCATTTCATCCTCAAGGTAAGCACCTTTCCCCTCAACAGCTGGCAAACTTAGATATTAAGAAAGTCTTATAGTTGCTGCCTTTTTCTTTGAATAGCAGGCTGGAAAGATATATACACAGGCTCTACAATACTGAATCAAGAACAGAAAGTCTATTGGTGAATGAAGTTTGTACAGTTCTATTGTCAGTTCTATTTCATCGCCAGTGATAACACAGTCAAAAACATTGCCTTGCTTCTCCAAAAGTCTTGGGAAACTTCGTCTCTCCTTTGCTCTTATTCATTGGTAAGCTCCCTGAAGGACCATTTTTGCATACAACTTTCTCATACCAAGATTTTCAGTGCAGATTTTCCTGTTGCTTTGTGGATGTTTACTTGATCTGCTACGCTTCTCACAGTTAGCCCATGACTTCAATTCAGTACATTTTTGCTATGTTTTTGCAATTTTCACATTTAAATTTTTGCAATTTAAATGACTACTTTAATGCTTTAGTTACCAACTAGTTCTAGTTACTGGCCACACTGACCTCTCTTTTTCAGTGATGCTTTCTTTCCCTTCAGAAAAACATTTGATACATTCATATGCTGCTGTTTTCTTCATGGCATTAGTCCCATACACTTGGACTAAACATGTCCCTAATTTCACTTCCTCTCTTGGCAAGTTTAGTAAAAAATTTGAAGTTTGTTCATTGCTCTATTTCATGCTCGTGACAGCACATGAGAACATGAAATAATAATGAGTGCCACTCAGCAAGACACCGCCACATGTCACATGAACAGTTGTGAGTCACTGATATACCAAGGTTATGAAACATTATTGAGCTGTTTGTAGAGTTCTATTGTCACAAGTGCACGGTGGCAAGTTCATGAACTTTATTTGCAGAACTTGTATACCGACTTTTGCCATATGTAATGACAATTACTTATTTTGATGCCTGAGTAGTTTGGATGCATAAGTAATAACGTCTTATATCTCATTTTAATAAAAAAATCAGTTTTCTATTTCCAAAAACATGATTTAGCTATCAGAGAGGCCACTGTTCCCTGTTTTAGAATGAAGGGAAAATTTCTTTGCTTCATGTCAAGAAATGATAGGTTCATACACGACAAAACTGGAGGCATGGAGTAAATGGATTACTTGTTCAGCAGTATCTAATTTTCAGATATTCACTATTTACTTCCATGTGGACTTTCCTTTCCCAGATGATTGTGTAAAATCATTGCACCCTCATTAGAATTGTATTACTTTTTAAATGACTAATGCTTTAGTTACTCACTTTTGAGTCATTTTAAAAGTAAGAATGTAATGCAGCATAGTAGGAATGATTAACACCTTTAATTTTATGAAAGCAACATGAAAACCATGGGAAAATGTTTTTATATATATTTTTGAGACAGAGTTTTATTATGTCACCATCAGTAGAGTGCCATTGCATCACAGCTCACAGCAACTTCAAACTCTTGGGGTCAAGCGATTCTCTTGCCTCAGTCTCCCAAGTAGCTGGGACTACAGGCACCCGCCACAATGCCCAGCTACTTTTTTGTTTGTTCATTTAGCAGACTCAGGCTGGATTTGAACTGACCTAGAGCATGTGGCCGGCGTCCTAACCACTGAGCTATGTGCACTGAGTCGGAAAATGTTTCTTTGAACTACATACTATTAATTAAGGTGAACAACCAACTTAGTCATTGGAAT